>PVJN01002503.1:0-117509 GCA_004026805.1 Lasiurus borealis
TCTGGCCTGCATCGTTTCTGTTGAGAATCAGCTGACCATCGAATGGGTGCTCTCTTGTAGGTAATGAACTGTTTTTCTCTTGCTGCTTTTAATATTCTCTCTTTATCTTTTGCTGATAACATTTTAATTATTATGTGTCTTGGTGTAGTCCTCTTTGGATTCCTTTTATATGGGGTTCTGTGTGCTTTCTGGACTTGTAAGTCTATTTCTTTCACCAGATGTAGGAAGTTTTCAGTTATTAGTTCTTCAAATAGGTTTTCAATATCTTGCTCTCTCTCTCCTTCTGGCACCCCACAATTCTGATGTTGGTACGCTTGAAGCTGTCCCAGAGGCTCCTTACACTATCTTCACATTTTTGGATTCTTTTTTCTTTTTGCTTTTCCTGTTGAGTGTTTTCTGATTCTTTATATTTCAAATTTTTTACTTGATTCTTGCCTTCCTCTAGTCTTTCGTTAGGTCTCTGATAATATTTTTTATTTCAGTCAGTGTATGTTTAATTTCTAGTTGGTCCTTTTTCATCTCTAGTTGGACCTTTTCCATCTCTAGTTGGATCTGTTGCATCTCTAGTTGGTCCTTTTTCATATCTAGTTGGTTCTTTTTCATTTCCTCTTGGGTCTCGCTAAATTTATCCATATTTTCTAGTATATTCTTAAAAAATCTTATAATAACCGTGGTTTTGAACTCTATATCCAGTCATTTGTTTACCTCCATTTCTTTTGTTTGTGATCTCTTCCTTTGTCTCCATATTTTCACTATGTTGGGAGAACTTCTGTTTTGGATTCAGCCTTATGATATAAGACTTGCAAAACTGCAAAAGCCTCTCTGTTGAGCTTGGGATGGGTGGAGTCTCAGGGCTTAACGGACCACCTTGCCTTCCAGTCGGCCCCATCCTCCACAGCCTCTGGGTCTCACGTGTGTCTGAGTGATCGCTGGAGTGTTCCCCGTGCATGTGTGCAGTGCCTCTATACTGCTGCCTTTCCAGCTCTCCTGCACTCTGGGACCATATGAGTCTAAGTCCCCAGGATTTCACCTGAAACTGGGGTTTACTGGAGTTAGAAGTGGCACAGTGAGGAGGCTCTGTCTCCCACCCACTCTTGGAAGCCAGTGGCACAATCAGTAGTTGGTCTTCTGTGTGCAGTGCTGTGTGCACCACCAGACTTCTGTCCTTTCGCGGCTCCCCTAAATTTCTGTACACTTCTCCTTTTTCATAGTCCAAACTCTCCCCATATGAGTTTTGGCTGGACCTGGGATTCCGTGCCATAGGATAAGGGGTTCAATGCAGTTGGGAGTCTCTGTCTCCCTCCCGCCAGAAAAAGCCAGCCAGGTACTCTGGCACCCACTCTCTCCACGCATGTGTCACCATACCTCAGCTTTTTGCAGCTCCTCTGGGTCTCCGTGAGCCCCTTTCTTTCCTTCTAGTTGTAGAATTTCCACTCAGCCAACTTTCCTGTAGTTCTGGATGATATCCTTTCTGTCTTTTAGTTGTAGTTTTGAAATTATTGTACAAGGCAGCAGTAAAGGTGTTTACCTATGTTGCCCTCTTGGATTCTCCCTCTTTTGCACTTTTGAATAGGCCCAAGCATTCCTGTGGCAGGTTGAATTTAGATATGGGCAGTTGCTGTCAGCCAAGTCTGTCTGTTACCTGTGTCCCAATCTGTGCTGGGCATGGGAAGTGCAGCAGCCAGGGGGCAGGAGACCTCCCTCAGAAGGGGTGAGGGTTCAAGCCCCTGCAAGGTTGGAGGAGAGGTGAGGGTCTGTTCCCTACCTCTGTTGACCTCCAAGTTCTCTCCTGATGGCCCCTCTGCAACTGTGCCTGTCTTAGGTTGTCCCTTCCCTGAGGAATCTTACTCATCTCTGGCTAACCAGTCATCCTCCGGGGCCAAGCAGGGTGTTGTGAGGTTCAGTTCTATCTTCTTGGTAGTGTATGCCCCCATGGCCTCCACACCCAGCACCTGCCTTGGGATACCATCGCCTGTTGGTGGGGCCCAGCACTGTTCTCTTATCTCAGGAAACTCAAGTTCCTTCTCCAGGGAGGGCCCAGCTCACACCATTGGGCAAGAGACAGATCCATTGTACCATCCACCTCAAGGCTTCAACATCAGCATGAATAGAAAGCTCAGGCAACAGCTGAGGGTCATTCATTGTGAGAAGAGGGTCCCTCTTGGCAAAAAAGGTAAGAGGGTCCAGTATAGAATGCTCAAGTGCTTTCCCAGTGCCTTAATTCCTTCTGAAAAGCGTTAAATCCTTTCATAACCTTTTAAAATTGTTGCCAAACATTCAAAGAATTAGTTTGTGATTTTGTTTGGGATAATTGTACAATATGCTGTTATGAAATATCAAGAATTATACTGACATTGTAGAATAATATCATGCAAGGATATTCTTTGCTCTAGGCCAAGGAAATTCAGTTTCAAACTGGCTGTCAATTTCTTTTTGTAACTTTATCTAAACTTTGTTAGGGAGGTAAAACACAAATTACTTACTTTAGCTCAAGAGGCCAAATATATTGACTTTCAATTACAATTCTTACAACATTTGAAGGAAAACTTTTCTTTATTTCCTTCCAAAATAAGTTCCAGGCTACAGAGAGTTTCATTTAAATATCTTTGTCGCATGAAACAATTTCTCTTAAGGTTATGGTGACTGCTTGTATGGATTAGATTTAATATTTTATTTTTTCCATATAATTTTTTTATTTTTATTTTTTACATGTGTCCTTATTCTCCCATTACCCCCACCCTCGACTCATGCCACACCTCCCTGTTGTCTGTGTCCATTGATTAGGCTCATATGTATGTATGCAAGTCCCTCTGTTGATCTCTCCCCATTTCTCCCACCGACCCCCACCTTCCCTGAGGTTTGATGTTCTGATCGATGTTTCTCAGTCTCTGGATCTGTTCTTATTCATCAGTCTATGCCATTTATTATATTCTACAAATGAGTGAGATCATGTGATATTCATCTTTCTCTGCTTGGCTTATTTCACTAAGCATAATGCTTTCCATCTCCATCCATACTGTTGCAAATGGTAGGAACTCCATCTTTTTTTACTGTAGCATAGTATTCCATTGTGTAGATGTACCACAGTTTTTTAAAACTATCATCTGCTGATGGGCACTTAGGCTGTTTCCAAATCTTAGCTATGATGAATTGTGCTGCTATGAACATAGGGGTGCATATATCCTTTCTGATTGGTTTTCTAGTTTTTTGGAATATATTCCTAGAAGTGGGATTACAGGGTCAAATGGGAGTTCCATTTTTCATTTTTTTTGAGGAAACTCCATACTGGTCTCCACAGTGGCTGCACCAGTCTGCATTTCTGCCAACAGTGCCAAAGATATCCTTTTTCTCCGCATCCTCGCCAACACTTGTCATTTGTTGATTTGTTGATGATATCCATTCTGACAGGAGTAAGATGGTACCGCATCATTTTTTTGATTTGCAACTCTCTGATGATTAGTGACTTTGAGCAGGTTTTTATATGTCTCTTGGCCTTCCTCTGTCTTCTTTTGAGAAGTGACTATTTAGATCAGTTGCACATTTTTTCTCTTTGTAAAGTTGTATGAGTTCTCTGTAAATGTTAGAGATTAAACCCTTATCATTGATATCATTGGCAAATATGTTCTCCCATGCAGTGTGTTTTCTTTTTCTTTCTTTTTTTTTGTTGTTGTTGATGGTTTCCTTTGCTGTGCAAAAGCTTTTTATTTGGATGTAGTCCCATTTGTTTATTTTCTTTTTAGCTTCCATTACCCTAGAAGCAGTATCAGTGAAGAAGTTCCTTCGGCATATGTTAGAGATTTTGCTGCCTGTGGTTTCTCTAGTATTTTTATGGTTTCCCATCTTATGTTTAGTCCTTTATCCATTTTGAGTTTATTTTTGTGTATGATGTAAGTTGGTGGTCTAGTTTCATTTTTTGCATGTATCTGTCCAATTTTCCCAATACCATTTGTTGAAGAGACTGTCTTGACTCATTGTATGTTCATGCCTCCTTTGTCAAATATTAATTGGGCATAGAGGTTTGGGTGGATTTCTGGGTTCTCTATTCTACTCCATTGATCTATATGTCGGTTCTTGGGACAGTACTAGGCTGTTTTGAGAACAGTGGCTTTGTAATACAGCTTGAAATCTGGTATTGAGATTCAACCTACTTTGTTCTTCTTTTTCAGGATTGCTGTGGCTATTTGGGGGTCTTTTTTTTATTCCAGATGAATTTTTGGAAAGTTTGTTCTAGGTCCTTGAAGTATGCCATTGGTATTTTAATGGGGATTGCATTGAATTTATAGATTGCTTTGGGTAGTGTGGACATTTTGATGATGTTGATTCTATGAATCCATGTTCTTCCATCTGTTTATGTCTTCCTCTATCTCTTTTTTCAGTGCTGTGTAATTTTTCATGTATAGGTCTTTTATTTCCTTAATTAAGTTTATTCCTAGGTATCTTAATTTTTTTTTGACATGATGGTAAATGGGTTTGTTTTTTAGTCTCTCTTTCTGTAAGTTCATTATTTGTATATAGAAATGCCATAGATTTCTTGGCATTAATTTTGTATTCTGCTACATTGCTGAATTTATTTATCAAGTCTAATAATTTTTTGATGGAGTCTTTAGGGTTTTTTATGTAAAGTATCATGTCATCTGCAAATAAGGACAGCTTTATTTCTTCTTTTCCAATTTGTATGCATTTTATTTATTTTTCTTGTCTGATCACAATGGCTAGTACTTCCAGCACCATGTTGAACAGGAGGAGTGAGAGTGTGCATCCCTATCTTGTTCTTGTTTTTAGGGGAAATGGTTTTAGTTTTTGTCCATTGAGTATGATGTTGGCTGTGGGTTTATCATACATGTCTTTTATTATGTTGAGGTATGATCCTTCTATTCCCACCTTGCTGAGTTTTTATCAAGAAAGGGTGTTAGATTTTGACAAATGCTGTTTATGCATCAATTGATATGACTATGTGATTTTTATCTCTCAATTTGTTTATGTGATGTATCACATTTATTGATTTGCAAATATTGTATCAGTCTTGCATCCATGGGATAAATCCTATTTGGTCATAGTGTATGATCTTTCAAATGTACTGCTGGATTCTATTTGCTAGAATTTTGTTGAGGATTTTGGCATCTGTGTTCATGTAGGATATTGGCCTGTAATTCTCTTTTATCGTGTTATCTTTATATGGTTTTGTTATTGGCGTGATACTGGCTTCATAGAAGGAGTTTGGAATTGTTCCTTCCTCTTGAATTTTCCAGAATAGTCTGAGGAGGATAGGTTTTATTTCTTCCATGAATGTTTGGTAAAATTTCCCTATGAAGCCATCTGGCTCCAGGCTTTTGTTTTCTGGAAGCTTTTTGATGACTGCTTTAATTTCTTCAAGTTATCAGTGTATTGAGATTTTTAGAATCTTCCTGAGTAAGTTTTAAAAGGTTGTGTTTTTCTAGGAATATGTGGATTTCCTCTAGGTTGTGTAATTTTTTAGAATAGAGTTGTTCATAATATTTTTTTAACAATCCTTTCTATTTCTGTGGGGTCTGTTGTTATTTCACCTCTCTCATTTGTGATTTTGTTTATTTTGGTCTTCTCTCTTTGATTTTTGGTGAGCCTGGCTAGAGGTTCATCAATCTTGTTTATTCTTTCGAAGAACCAGCTCTTGGTTTTGTTGATCTTTTATATTGATTTTTTTTGTCTCTATGTCATTCATTTCTGCTTTTATCTTTATTATCTCCTTCCTTCTGCTCACTAAGGGCTTTTCTTGTTGCTCTCTTTCTCATTCTTTGGGTTGTTGAGTTAGGTGATTCATTATCATTTTTTTCTTGTTTTTTGTAGAGTTATAAACTTCCCTCTCTGCACTGCTTTCATTGTGTCCCACAGCATTTGCATTGTTGTGTTTTTATTGTCATTAGTCTCCAGGATACTTTTTAATATCTTCTTTGATCTCATTGATAACCCAATCATTGTTTAATAACATGCTATTCAACTTCCAAGTGTTTGAATTTTTGGAATGTTTTTACTATAGATTATTTCTAATATTATGCCATTGTGGTCTGAGAAAATGCTTGATATGATTTCAGTCTTTTTAAATTTGGCAAGACTTTTCTTGTGACCCAATATGTGATCTATTTTTGAAAATATCCCATGTGCACTTGAGAAGAACGTATACTCCATGGCTTTGGGGTGAAATGCTCTTCAAGATGTCAATTAGGTCCATCTGATCTAATGAGTTATTTATAATTTCTGTTTCTTTTCTGATTTTTTATCTAGAGGATTTATCCAGTGATGTCAGTGGTGTATTAAATCCCCTATGATTGTATTGTTGTTGATCTCTCCCTTGATATCTTCCAGGTTTTTTTTTTAATGTATTTGGTTGGTCCTCCATTGGGTGCATATATGTTTACCAGAGTTATATCTTCTTGTTGAATTGCTCCTTTTAGTATTATGTAGTGGCCTTCCTTATCTTTTGTTAAGGCCTTTACTTTGAGGTCTATTTTATCAGATATAAGTATTGCCACCCCAGCTTTTTTCTCATTTCTATTCGCCTGAAAAGTATTTTTCCATCCCTTCACTCTCAGTCTGTGTGAATCCTTTGCTCTGAGGTGTGTCTCTTGTAGACAGCAAATATATGGGTCATGTTTTCTTATCCATTCAGCTTCCCTATGTCTTTTGATTGGTGCATTTAACTCATTTACGTTTAATGTGAATAGAGAATTTTCATCAGAATTTGAGATATAGTGGATTGAATGGTAATCCCCAAAAAGATATGATCATGGTCTAACACCCAGATACTGTGCATGTTACCTTATTTGGAAAAAGGATATTTGCAGATGTAATTTTGTTCAGGGTCTTGAGATGAGATAGTCCTGGATTATCTGTGTGGATTATAAATCCAATGACAATGTACTTATGAAAGATAAGGTGAGAACAAACATATGAAGAGTAGGAAGCACATAGTCAAAGATTGGAAGCCAAAGAATGCCAGAAGCCACACAAGCTGGAAGAGCAAGGAAGGGTTCTCTCCAGATCCTTCAGAGGAGGTGAGGCCCTGCTGACATCTTGGTTTTGGACTTCTGGCCTCCACAACTGTGAAACAATGTTTCTGCTGTTTTGAGCCACCAAGTTGGTGGTAGTCTGTTTGCAATTGTAGGAAACTAATAAATATGGTAAACTGTATTTTCAAAAATTTCAGAGGAAAATCCACTATAGGTCAGTGTCCTGAGTGAGGCTAGATGTGCTGGAACAATTTAGACCATGAAAAATGACAATATGACTTCCAGAAACTCAATATGGTTACTGCTCCCCTCACATAAGAGAGAGCTGTCACCCCTGTTTCCTCTGCGCAGAAGAATATCAAAGTGGTGCAAAGGGTGCAGTGAACAGAGGACAGCACACAGCACTGCCATAGCTGCTGAGAGAGCGACAATTTTGTCATTTGGTAAAGGCAACTTTACAAGTCACTGACTTGAACACTTCATCCTATATAATAAAGAGATGATATGCTAATTAGACTGAACTGCAGAACACCCATACAGAGGACATTCCAGATCACCATCCAGATGACCTTCTGGATGAAACCAGGGCTGCGAGGGCTGGCTGAGGCTCTGAGAGACTGTGAGGGTATACGAGGTTCAAGTCCCTTGCATGAATTTTGTGCATTGGGCCTCTAATTGTAAAATAAAGTTTTCTGACCTAAGTGGCCCCGCTAAAAAGAGCTGAAATAAGAGGAATGCCTGTGGTAAGAGGCAAAAATAAAGCAGTCCTTAAGGCACCCATAGATGAAAGCCTCAGAAACACAGGAAACTCTGTTCAAGGGCAGGAAGTGTCAGAATAGTGCCAGGAAGGGGTGGAGCCAAGTGCATTTGGCAATTTTACATTAATGTGAAAAAAAATCCCAATCACATTTCATGTGAATATAAGGTGCTTATTGCCTTGGAATCACTACAGTTTCTGTCCATTGTTTACAACTCCTCAGTGTCCCTCTCACAAGCCAAAGATAATTCTTAAGAAAATTTATTACACTTTCCCCTACAATAATTTATCTTTAGAGAACTTCACATATTTCTTTTATTGTATTGCAATGCTTTGTAACAAATCTTGCCCATCATTTGAGCCTATTTTATTAAGACTTCTTAGTGTTGACCAATTCATGAAGAGAGGCCTTTACCCTCTTTCTTCCTTCCCTTCACTTCAGAATCCTTGGTCTTCTGAATTCATGATCTCAACATTATTTTTGTTGTCTTCTTAATATTAAGCATACTGACAAAAATGATTAACTTCTAAAGGCAAATGGGAGTGAGGTCAGTGAATCTGATTCTCACTTATAGGAGACTGAATCAGGTGAGGTCCCAGAGACCAAGACTGGTTTTAAGTATATTGAGTGGTCACCCAGAAGTGTTCCCAAGTGAAAGCTAATGTGAAACTTGGCCCAACAATGGAAGATTGACAGCCATAAAATATATTTTGGGCATTTGATCTGTATGAGCCAAACAAGGGTTCATGAAACAAGTGAGGACCTGGGAAGGCTAGGCATTTGAAGCAAGTGGAGAATAGGGCATATAGGACTTATTTTTATCTGGTGCTAGTCATGTGGTGATGGTAAATCATCTCAACTTAAATGAGCAGACTCGGGGCAAATAGAAACACTTAGGCAGCATGCGATTCTTTCTTTGTCTGAGCTCTTCCCAACCAGAAATGATACTTATCAGAGCACCTGCTATATCAAAAATTGATTAAATGATATTAGTTGATTTTTAAACATTAAACAATAAATAATCCCTGGTCTTGGAACTTAAATAATTAAATTTATTTTAATTCTTTGGTAATTGATAATCTGTATGATAAAATTTAGTTAAGGACAGTATTTCTGGCCCTCACATTCATCAGAACTGCCTAAGTTACACCTTTACTTTTCATGCCAATCTTTGTGTCTATTGATGTTATTTTCACAAAGTACCCTTTGAAAGTTCTTTTCATTTCACTTTTTATATTGATCCCCTTTGAACTCTTACATGCTTAAATAATGGTCAGGGAATATTGGCTGATTTTGAACAAAGTTTCAGACTTCTAGACAAAAATTCTTTGTTTAATACTAAAGAATTCCTTTACTATTGGTATTGTCACCTTTTCCATATGTTTTGACCATGATTTTGTGAATATCTTTGAAATATGAGACCTCTGACATATCAGAAAAAAAATAACAAGAGACATCTCATCTACTCAGCCTAATTCCCACAAGATTCCTTGGAGACAATGAGCATGCCTACATCCAGATGGGGATGTATAATATGAACTGCCAGTGAGAACAGGAATTAATAGATCAAGCAGCAAAGAGGAGGCAGCTAAGCAAAATGATGTATGACATACAGTAGAGGGAAGGCCACAGCTGGAGAGCAGTGAAGCACTGGGCTGTGATGTTGGAAGCTATTGTGCAGACGGCAACTAATAAACAACCATTGTTGGGTCAGATTTACTTTTAGCCCTCAACTGCATCATAAGCACAAACAAAAGACAACACACACACACACACACACACACACACACACACACACACACTCACACACTCATTCTAAGGTTGGAGTGAATGGGTAACATTTTGAGTTACAGAACTACTTTAGCAAAAGGAATTCAATGAAAAAGAAACATCCTGGAGTTTAAACTGGGAGGATTTCACAAAGATCTGGTATAGCAGAAAAAAAAAAAACCACCAAAAAAAACCAACCAAACAAACAAACAAAAAAAACCCCCAAAACCCAGATGTTTCTCCAAGTTTTATATTCCAGGGGTTTCAATATCCTTCATTTGAGTTAGGTCTCAAGTCTCAAGAAATGTGTTTAATAGCAGACCCATCACTTGGCAGAGGTAGTGTCTCCTTTGTGAATAGTGTAGACCAGTGGTCAGCAAACTCATTAGTCAACAGAGCCAAATATCAACAGTACAATGATAGAAATTTCTTTGGAGAGTCAAAGTTTTTAAACTTAAACTTCTTCTAATGCCACTTCTTCAAAATAGACTCGTCCAGACTGTGGTACTCTGTAGAAGAGCTGCACTCAAGGGGGCAAAGAGCTGCAGTTCGCCAACCATTGGTGTAGACCATGTAGTATTTCAACATTATTAAAAAAAATTTAATATGCAGCCTTAAATACCTGCTATGCACCAATCCTGGGTCAGGCATTAGGGGTGTAACTGTGAGCAACACCTGATCTCCACCTTTGGAAACCTGCAGCCCAAAGCAGGAGGCACACATAACAGGATAATATTGGGAGATTTGCCTACATTAAAAGGAGGTACAGCATGGCTAATCTGAAAGCAAACACTGAAGCTATATTCCTAGCACTGTCCCTTGATTAAGATTAGTTACTTAATCTCTTTGGGTCTCAGTTTTTTTGTATACTTACAAAGTGAGTATAGTAATTCATAAACTGGTGGAGACAATGAATGAGTTAATATGTATAAAGTACTCAGAACATGGCCTGGCACATGTGAGCATGTGTTAGTCTCATGGAGAGACAGACGGGTGCTATAGATATAGGGGGAGCAGGACATTTGTCATGTGGGAGTCAGAGAAGGCTTCCTCCCAGAAAATGAAATCTCAGCTGAGAGCCAAAGGGAGTAGGGGAATTGGTGGGTGGGTGGATTGGGTATTTGGAACCTGGGGAAAGAGGGAAGCAACATGTGAATAGACTGAAACAGGAGTGATGTTGGCACACATCCCCTCAAATAATTTAATGTTCTCCTGTTGTTTGATTCATTTGGCAAGAAAAACAGGTTCACAAGTTTGCTGCCTTCACCAGATGACATATTATTGTTTCTCCAACACTTTTTCTGTGGACTCATTCCTGATAGATTTGGTTAGTTGCTCTCTTTGCTATTTCCATATGCCTTAAGGACACTAGTCACATAATACTGTCATTTGTTTACTTGTCTGTCTTCCCAACAAGGCTGTCAGATCCAGGATAACTGGAAATGTTTATTTGTTTGTTTATATGTGTCCCAGTATCTCAATATCTAAATGAAGATAATAGGTGCTCATGGAAGATGTAGTGAACAAACAATATAGTTCTGTGATAGAAGAGGGACTCACTTCAATATTCCACTGCTTCTAATCTTACAGTCCTTCATCGGAAACCAATTTTTATTCATCCATTTCCAAATATTCTAACTTTTTCAGATAGGACATTGAATCTTTGCATTATTCCAAGTACAAAAGTGTGGGCATAATTTTTTCCTTCTAAATTAAGCATTACCTGTAAGCATTATGAAAGAAAAATAATTAACAAAACATAATTAAGATCAACAAGTGTCAAAATGCTAGGAAGCTCTGTATTTGAGAGGAAATTCTCACTCACTGTGTAGCAACAATGCAAATATAAACTTCATCTTGAAGCCTTTTGCTAACTTTGACATTAAATTGGAAACCTCTTCCTCAGTATTCCTTAGGTTGTCTCAGTTACTTCCCATTCAATGCATCTCCAAGGATTTGTGAAAGGAGCTCTTGGACAACTCACTCTTGCACATTCTTCTTGGCTCTTTTCCTGCCTTCTTGAGGTTGGAAGTTTCAGCATGTGCAGCACAGCTAGCCAAGGGACATTGGTTTCCTCACTCAGAACCATTTAGAACCTTTCAACATTTCTGTGAGAGACCATCTGAAGACCAAGGACATTCCCAATGCACAACTGCAAAGTCAATTTCCAAAAAATATATATATTTTAATGATTTTTTTACAGAGAAAAAGGGAGGACAGAGAGCCAGAAACATCGATGAGAGAGAAATATCGATCAGCTGCTTCCTACACATCCCAATGGGGATGTGCCCTCAACCAAGGTATGTGTGCTTCCTGGACTTGTAAGTCTATTGCTGTTTCTTTGCTTATTTTTTGTTTGGTTGATTTACCCAGTGGTTTCAATGGAGTATTAAAATCCCCCACTAGGACTCTATTGCTATCAATCTCTCCCTTGATATCTTCTAGAAGTTTTTTTTTTTGTTTGTTTTTTGTTTTTTGTTTTTTTGTATTTGGGTGCTCCTATATTGGGTGCATATATCTTTACCAGAGTTATATATCCTTGTTGAATTGCTTCCATTAGTATTATGTAGTGGCCTTCTTTATCTCTTGGTATAGTCTTTACTTTGAGGTCTATTCAATCAGATATAAGTACACAACCCCAGCTTTTTTCTCATTTCCATTTGCCTGAAAAATGTTTTTCCATCCCTTGGTGAATCCTTTGTTCTGAGGTGGGTCTCTTGCAGACAGAAAATATATGGATCATGTTTTCTTATCCATTCAGCTACCCTATTTCTTTTGATTGGTCCATTTTATCCATTTACATTTAATGTTTTTATTTATAAGTACATTTTTGTCATATTTTTCTTTAATGTTTGTGTTTCTTCTTGCCTTTCTCTTTCTTTCTTTTTCTTTAAAAAACAGTC
The DNA here is from genome assembly GCA_004026805.1 of Lasiurus borealis. Classification (NCBI taxonomy): domain Eukaryota; kingdom Metazoa; phylum Chordata; class Mammalia; order Chiroptera; family Vespertilionidae; genus Lasiurus; species Lasiurus borealis. Next base: position 12,415 of record PVJN01002503.1, read on the forward strand.
TCTTTAGCATTTCTTGCATTGCTGGCTTGGTAGTGATAAACTCTCTTAGTCCTTTTTTGTCGGTGAAGCTCCTGATTCCACCTTCAATTTTGAATGATAGCCTTGCTGGTTATAGTATTCTTTTGTTCAGTCCCTTGATTTGCATCACTTAACAGAAACACGTCCATTCCCTTCTGGCCTGGTGTGTTTCTGTTGAGAAATCCATTGATATTCTAATGCTTGTAGGTAACTTACTCTCTCTCTCTCTCTCTCTCTCTCTCTCTCTCTCTCTCTCTCTCTGGCAGCCTTTAAGATTCTTACTTTTTCTTTGGTGTTTTCCAATTTAATTATGATGTGTCTTGGTGTTGGTCTTTTGGGATTTATCTTTTTTGAGATTCTATGTGCTTCTTGGACTTGCATTGTTTTTTTTCTTGCCAGTACAGTATCAGGGAAGTTTTCTGTCATTATTTCTTCAAACAGGTTTTCTATTCTTTGCTTCTCTTCCTCTCCTTCTGGTACCCCTATTATGTGAATATTGTTTCATTTTGTGTTGTCCCAAAGCTCCCTTAGGCTCTCTTGCTTTTTAAGTCTTCTTTCCAGTTGCTGCTATGTTTGTGTGTTTTTTCTTATCTTGTCTTCTAATTTGCTGATGCAGTCCTCAGCCTCTTCTAGTCTACTGTTTAAGCCTTCCATTGTGTTCTTTATTGCAATGATGTCATTCTTCATTTCCTTCTGGTTCCTTTTAATATTGGCAACATTCTCATTCAGCTCCTTATAATACTCACTGAGTTGTGTGTATTTGTCATCCAGCCATTTAAACATCCTTATATCTATTACTTTGAATTCTTTCTCTGTTAAGCTGCTAGCCTCAATTTAGTTTAACTCCCTTTCTTGTGATTCCTCTTTTTCTTCAATTGCTTCTCTATCCATGTTCTTTTGGGGATGGTGTTAATGGTGTAATCTCTCAGTTCTCCTGGGCTTGGTAATCTAGTGTAGCTCACTATTTGAACTATTTGGGTTCTCTTTATGTAGGCCTGTAAGCTTGAGAGGCACAACTGTGGTGTCTTGAAGTCAGCAGCTATGGAGAGGAGTGTCCCAATTTTTGCTGTCTTACACAATATGTTAAAATTACACATGCCCAATGGGGACTTACAATGGCACCCAGGAACCGTCTGTTGGGGTGATGGTGTTTAGGGTACCTTCACTTTGGAAAGGCATGACTGTGGTGTCCAGAGTTCAGTAAATGGGCAGACTCAGCTTTTGCTGCTGTGCCTGTGGTGGATAGGCGCTCACTCCCAGTGGCAGCTCACAGGGGCACCTGCAGTACATTTGCCTGCAAGGCACAATGATGCTCTCTGAAGAGCCCTGGCAGCATGAGGTGCCTGTGGGCAGGTCTCCAGGATAAGTGAATTCAAAATTTCTACCGCTGGTGGGAAGGGGGTGTGAGTGTGCCCCTGTTTGTCCAAGATCACACCCAGGGACAGTTCACAGTTGCTCCCACTTGAGCCCTGTGGGTAGAAGGCTGCCTGTTGGAAATTTGCATCTGTCAGGGGTGTTTGCCATCACAGAGCTCTGACACACTCTGAGGGGTCCTTACACTGAGGTAGAGCAATTGGTTTGAATATGGGCAGTTATTCAGAAAGAGGAAGTTCAGAATTTCTTCTGCGGGGCAGCATGTCCTTGTCTGTACAGAATCACACCTACAGGGGTTCAAAGCAGCTCCCCAGAGGACCCTGTGGATATTTGGGCTCAGGATGCCTGCACTTTAGAAATGTGCATGTCTGTGGTGGTGAGTTTGCTGGCACAGAGCTCTGACATGCTTTGAGGAGCCCTGGCAATGAATTTACCCTCCTGGGGTGTCTGTGCAGGTGTTCAGGATGAGTGAATTCAGAATTTCAAATGCAGGGAGCAGTGCGTTCCAGTTTGTCCAAGATCACACCCAGCCAGGACTCACAGCAACTCCCACAAGCACCCTGTGGGTAGATGGGCTCAGAGTGCCTGCCCGTTGGAGGTGAGCATGTGGACCATGTGGACTGGTGGTGTGTTTGCCTGCGCAGAGCTCTGATACACTTTGAGCAGCGGCCTTGGCACTGAAGTTAAACAGCTGGGGTGTCCATAGGCAGTGATTCGGAAAGAGGGAGTTCAGAATTTCTACTGCAGGGCCACGTGCCCTTGTCTGTACAGAATCACACCCATGAGGTTCCCAGTGGCTCCCAGGCACTGCCTAGGGAGTGGCATGCCCTGGCTGCTTGCGCGCTGGAAAGCGAGAATGCTTTGTCTGGAGTTCTGCCGCTGGGGAGAGGGAGGTTACATTTACTGCCACTGAGCAGTACACCTTTGGAGGTGGAGGTCCCAGGGTCTGCGGGTCTGTGGGTGGGGCAGCAGGATTTTGGCTGGAGTGGCTGTTGGGTCATAGGGCAGTTCCAAGGTCTTTATGATTGGTGGTGTTGATGTGTTCCTAAAAAAGGCCATTCTTCCCTTCAAGATGGCTTGGGCTCCGTGCTGGAGTTCCACAGTCCCGGGAGTGCCTGCAGTGGTCCAAGAAAGCCTGTCTGCCAGCTCCTGCTGCTCCTGTGAAATTTAACTGTCCCTTACTCACTCTGTCACACACAGCACACACTTCTTTCATCCCCTCACTCACTTTCTCTCCCTCACCTCCATCCTATCAGCCACCATCTTCCCTCCTCTCTGTTTTGTTTTGTGTTTTTGTATGTTTTTGGTTTTGTTTGTTTCACTGGGATGGGCAGGCCAGAATGGGGATTGAGGGGAAATGCTCGATCAAAATCAAAAGATAGAAATAATTGGGATGCAAGAAGTTGGTGAGCATAGTGAGGACCAAGAAGGGTTACTGTTAGTATGGTGAGTGCTGCCAGGGTCTGAAGTCTGAATTTTTCTCAATATCACCCTGGAGTTAGACATACAGAGTGTATTCCAGGATATGGAATGCTTTGTATTACCATAGGGGATTTTCACCTACCAGGTACTTTGACTAGAAGAAGGCCCAAACATCTGCTTCTGGCCACTTTGGACCCTGACACTCCATCACCAAACAATCTACATGGTGTTTTAAGAAAATAAGAATTCAAAGGAGCCATTCTCAAACATCATATTCACAGAATACAAAAGCCTTTGAACTCTGCTCTGTCCACTGAAATCTTTAACCTTTAGCACTTTAGTGACTTAATTGCAGTTATTTCCAATCCTGAACTCTTCCCACATATAGCAGGTCTGAAAAGGTAGCAAAATCAGGAAAGAATTGCTTATGCAGGGAAAATGCCAGCAATATCAGGGTCAGGAGATAGGCAATGGGAGTTGCCCTATTAGCAAGAGGGCAACCCATTCTATACCTTTAGATTTTACACTGATACTCAAGGTTTAGACACTTCCCCCCACTTCCTAGTTTTATTGGGATAGGTTGGACATATAACAATGTATAAGTTTAAGGTGCACAATATAATGATTTGATATGTGTGTATATTGCAAACTGATTACCACAAATCTAGATAACAGTCATCCCTTCAGGTTATAAGTATTTTTCTTTGTGATGAAAACTTTTACTAGTAAGATCTATTCTCTTAGCAATTTGCAACTATGCAATACAGAATTATTAACTACAGAGACCTGATGCATGAAATTCATGCAAGGATAGGCCTTCGTAGCCCTAGCTGCCTTGTACCCCTTTTCTCCCACCCACACTGCCTTGGCCTGGCACTGTCTGCATCCACCACCACACAATCCTGGTTCCCTGGTTCCACGAAGCCCCAGATCGATCGCCTTGCTGGCTGGTGGCCTGGGTCTCTCTTTGTGGGACCAATGTGGGGCAATGCTTGGTCCCCCAATCAATTACATTGCACCTGCCTTGGCTGGCCTGGTGCCAATGCATGACATAGCATGGTCATCAGGACAGTTGCTCTCTGTATGACTGTTCAGTCAATTTGCATATTACACTTTTATTATTATAGATAATCATTATGTTCCGTTATGTCACAGAATTCATTTATCCTATACTTGAAAGTTTGTACTTTTTGCCTACCTACCATCTCCCCCTTACCCACTTTTGGCAACAACCAGTCTGATCTCTGTATTTCTGAGGTTGGTGGTTTTGTTTGTTTGTTTTCTTAAGATTCCATATATAAGTGCAATCATAAAGTATATTTATTTCTCTGTCTTATTTTACTTAACATATTGCGCTCAAAATTCATCCATATTGTTGCAAATGGCAGAATTTTCTTCTTTTTTGTGGTATAACAGTATTCCACTGTGTGTGTGTGTGTGTGTGTGTGTGTGTGTGTGTGTGTGACATTTTTCACTGTGTGTGACATTTTCTTTATTCATCTGTTGATAGACACTTAGGTTGTATCCATTTCTTGACTACTACAGATAATACTCAGTGAATATGGGGATACAGATATCTCTCTGGGACAGTGATTTTGTTTCCTTTGAATATATGCTCAGAAGTGGAATTGCTGGATTATATGGTAGTTTTATTTATTTATTTATTTTGAGGAACCTCCATACTGTTTTCCATAATTTCTTTTTTTTTTAAATATATTTTATTGATTTTTTTACAGAGAGGAAGGAAGAGGGATAGAGAGTTAGAAACATCGATGAGAGAGAGACATCGACCAGCTGCCTCCTGCACGCCCCCTATTGGAGATGTGCTCCCAACCAAGACACCATGCCCTTGATCAGAATCGAACCTGGAACCTTTCAGTCCACAGGCCAACACTTTATCCACTGATCCAAACTGGTTTGGGCTCTTTTCCATAATTTCTTTACCAATTTACATTCCCACAAACAGTGCACAAGTATTCCCTTTCTTCCATGCCCTTGCCAACATCTGTTATATTTTTTATGACAAATTCATCTTACTAATCTTAATAAATAAACCTGTGTCTTCTGATCTTTTTGATAACTCTCAGTTTGTAGGCTTAATCTCAGAGCTTATCCTGGGTTATGTATATATTATTTCTGATAAGTAGCTCAGAGAGAAAGGCTTTTTTTCTGCCCTGTGACACCATCTTGCTTTATCCCCACCTTATTCAATCAGGTGCATTTTGGAAAGAGAGTGAGAGAGAAGGGTCATTTGGTTGTGGAGCATGAATTACCATATTCTATTTTCAATTATAGATGAGGTCAATGCTACAACAATGAGCTTCCCAGGGAAGGATTTAGGGCACCCATTCTAATCATGATTAAGCAGAACACTTGGAACCAAGACTCTGAGAACTGGGTTGTTGATGAGGTGGTAGTGATGGGGGTAGACTATAGGAGCATAGGGACTAGATCAGCCTTTGATAATTAGAAGTTAAAAGAAGGTTTTGGGGCACTTCTTGAATGTTTTGGTATATCTCTCTCTTTCCTTTTCTCTGTCCTTTTGAGGGTAAACACTCCCATGGCTGTGGTACATCTTCAATTAGATGAAGAAATCCATTTTTAAGCCATTACTTCTCTAATCCTTTCAGGTTTGGCCAGAGCACTTCCACTACCATTATTCAAGAAAATATACTGCTAATACTGTTTCTTGCTTCCCAGGCCCTTTGATCTTCCAAATTCTGCTGCAAAATTGTTAGTAGGTCTATCTTAAGCTTTGCTTTGATATCTTGGGTAAAGCTTATTTGGATCCCATTTTCTTGTTTTGATATCCCTATGCCATGAAAGACTTCTTTTGGGATTTTTACCCCTCCCTGCCTGCTTGAAGATCAGTCTCCATCATGAATGACACAGTCACAATCTAGACTAGGAAGTTCATGACCAACGGACTACTTTAGTGGAAACAAATGGTCATTGACATCCTTCACCTTGAGATGGAAACTAGAGAAAGACTAGACAAAGTGTATAAGACCACATCAAATGTCACCTTTGTATTTGGATTCAGAACACATTTAGGTGGTGGCAGGACAATTGGCTTTGGTATGATTTATGATTCCTTGCATTATATGAAGAAAAATGAACCAACACACAGACGTGCAAGACATGACCTATATGAGAAGAAGAAGACCTCAAGAAAATAGAAAAGGAATGCAAGAACATAATGAAAAAAGTCAGTGGGAGTGCAAAGGCCAATGATGATGCTGGCAAAAAGAAGTCAAGACTCCAATGATTTCTCTGTAGTGATTGTGCAGATTTTTCATGAGAGGATTAATAAACTAAGAGCTTTAAAATAAGGATTTCCTGGGCTTTTGGTCAAAATGGCAGTAGAGGTAAATGTGGTATTTGCATCCTCCCACAACTACATCAGAATTGTGACTGAACTACAGAACAACCATCATTCAGAATCTTCTGAAATCTAACTGAAACAAAGTCCTCAAACTTTATAAATAGAAGCCACACTGAGACTGATAGGAGGAGCAGAGATATGAAACAGGCTGGCCCCATACCCAAGTGTAGCAGATTAAAACTGGGAAGGATATCTTGGCCATAGCAGTCCATAGGCGTGAGGGGTCCTAAACCCACACTAGGCCCTCCCCTTCTGTCCCCAAAGCCCAAGGTTCCAATGCCAGGAAGAGAAGTCCCCATAACTTCTGGCAGTAAAGACCATTGTGGATTGAGGCTGAGTGAGACAGAGGCTGCTAAAGTCCCAGGCAGTTCTTCTTAAAGGGCCCATGCACTGATTTACATGGATTCATTGCCTCTGATCTTGAGCTCTGAATCAGCAGCTTAGAAAGCACTGGGATATATATAGAGAAACTAAATTGTCTGGTATAAGAATAAGAGATGTAAGGGAAGCTTTCTCCTGGACAGAAGTGCTAACAGAAGCCATGGTTCCTTTTCTGAGCCCTCCCCCCGCCCCCCACAGGGATGGCAGGAAGGTGCCACCTATGACTCTTCATCAACTGGGCTAATAATATTTGCCCCACACTGGTGATTCTCTTAGACCTTGCCCCATCCAACTTGTGAGCCCATCCAAGCTGTTTCCAGTGGCTTTGCCATACATGCAACCTCTTTGGCTCATGCTTAAAATTTTTCTAAAACATCTTAAACAAGTAGCAGCTGGCTTCGGTGTGCTCCATCCCTTCACTAAGTGTCCTCAGGCCTGGCACTAGCAGCAGCCATTCTTGGTTCAAAGCTTGGCATCCCTTAGGAACCCCCAATTCCAGGAATAGTAGCAGCCATCTACAGGTCATCTTTTAGCTCATGAGAGGTGGCTCTGGGAGAACACAGGTAACAACTGACCTTAGCTTTCATCTTCAAGGAAGCCCCAGAGCCAGCTCACCTGGAGTACAACTTCAAACCAAGTTGAAACACCATCAAACCACCTCCACAAGGGACACACTCAAAGGGTGGACTCAGTGGGTAACAGAGCCCTGCTGCAGTAAGTCCTGCTCTCTGGGGAGGGCTGCTGCACAACTGATCCACCTGTTTTTTTTCCTATGCTTCCCCCTGAACTGTATTTAAGTGGTTTGGCTAGGCATTGGTTTAGAGGTGGACATGTGTCCAGTTTTAGCCAGAGTGATTGTTGTGGGTTAAACTGTTCCGGGGATTTGGTAAGTGTTTTATTTACTCTTAAGAACGACACTGTCAGACATGTCCTCTTTTTTTCTCTGGATGTGCTGAATGAACCTGTGGGTAGCCATCCTTTTGCCAGGCATGGCATAAAGGATGGAAATGCTCAGGGAATGTCCTTAATGGTTAAGCTGGTTAGAATCAAGGTTTCTTATGGCTGGCATCTGAAGCTATCTTTATGCAGAAAGAGAGAGGAGAAGCTTAGGCTGACTCTCAAGCTTTAGCCTGGGAGACTAGAAGGGCGATTCATTCTATGGTGGAAAATGCATGGACTTTAGAATCTGACAGATGTGGGCACAAATTCCAGCTCCATCACTTACTATGACTTTGGAGAAGCTGCTGAACTTCATGTTTTCTCTTTTCCATATGTGTAGTGATATGCATATACTCACAGGGATATTTTGGAAGGGTTATGAAGTGCTTTTCACCATTTGGCACTCTTAATTTTGATTTCCTACTTCCTTAATTCCATAGCTATCACATGGTTCAAAAAGAATAGTTATTTCCTAAACCTAACCTACTAGCCCATTGTTATAGACTCCAGCCCTTGGCACAATGCCTATGCCAAATAAATGATGAGTAATGAATGATTGAAATGAAGCAAAAGGCATGGACACAAAAGGATGAAGGTCATAGTTTTATGAGGGGAGGAGATTGGTCTGCTAGGCTAGGAGCAGGCAGAGCCTACTTTTGTAAATGTTTAATTTAATAGCATGGTGTGATATCTGATGAGATAATCAGCAGGCAGTTTTAAATAGGAAAATTTGAATCAATCACCTGTTTCTTTCTATGCTACCACAGCACTGTATTTGAGTAGTTTTAATATTAATTTTAATTGTGTTGGGACGCATGAAGGAAGAAGCCATAAGATTATTAAACTTCACATTTTTTAGTTGGTACAATAAGGGACTAAGAAACTTGGAATTTGAATCTATCAATTTAGTGAGAAGCAAACTCCTTTAATTGCTTAACAACTTGCAAGAAAAGCAATGCAATGTTCTCATTCAATGGGATGGGTGGCTTTGGCATCACACAGATTCAACCTTAGTCACCCATGTCGCTGTAGAAGCCAAGTTACCAGTGTTTGTGTAACACATGGCAGGCAGAGATAGAAGAGAGGCTGACCATGTCGCATAAGCAGGGTCCCGTGGGAGGCCTTGCATTTGCTTGTGGTTAAAGCCCTCCAGTTCAGGCTTTCTGTGGACTACCTCAATGCTCTGAGGAGCCACAGAGATATATGATATATCCAGTGCAAATACAATAAATATAAATTGACCTCATTTGCTCATTGCTTGGGTGTAGAATTTCTGGATATGGGACAGATTGAATACTAAAACAAATTAAATGACAATTTTGAAGGCTGTAATCATATTTCCTGGTTACAAGGGCTTGGGTGGTTTCTTTGCCAACTGAATAATTCTCATTGGAAAAACACAGATGCATGTTGGCAGAGCCTGTGCATACTCTTAGAAACGCAAATATAACTACTTAAATTACCAGATGAAAGCACAAGTCCTCACCCAGCTCAGCTGGTGTAAATGCTCACAAGAGCAGAGTGCTTGGCTCAGGCCTTGAATCATTTTTTTTTTTTTTTTTTTGGTTGCAGGAGTAAAGATTTGGGAAGATTGGGCAGAGGTGTTGTCACTTCTTCATATCTCTTCTCTCTTTCTAATCTATCTATATATAAAAGGCTAATATGCAAAGTATCCCCTTGGGAGTTCGACTAGGAGACCAGGAATTTGATTGGTCAATATGATGTGTACTAACTACCTGGGGGCAGTGAGTGTGGAATATGATGGGTAGCCAGCAGAGGTGGTGGAGTGCTGAAGGAGTGAGGGAAGAAGGAAGCAGGAAGGCGAGGAAGTAGGAACCTGATTGGCCCTGATCTCTGGCAGACCTAGGGACCCTACCCGTGCACAAATTTCATGCACTGGGCCTTGAGTTTGTGTAATAATAAGCAAGATGTCAGATAACTTGATTCTACCAAGGTATGGGTCCTGGGAGTCTTTATAAAGCATGGCAAATACCTAAAGCAATTCTTTCTTTTCAGATATCAAGAAACTCCCACATCCAGGATGAACTGTAGCTACCACTTATCAAGTATTTGCTAAATGCCCACCACTGTGCTTACATGGATTATCTCATATAAACCTAGAGAAAAACCTGGAAAGAGATATTGTGATCATCACCATGTTACAGTCAAGGAATAAAGAGGAACAGAAATTAAGTATCTAACCTAACATGATATGGTTATTTACTAGGAAGTGGCAGAACTGAGACTTGAATCTCAACTCAGGTTTCTTAGATTCTAAAGCCAACATTCTTAACCCTAGACTAGGCCCTAAGCCTATTGCTCAAGAAGTGTGGCATATTATAAAATGGAGGAGCCATAACTCCAGGGCTTTGGGGAATTTTGCAGTACTGGTAGACAGATATTTGGATCCAGGCTCTGTGGCTTCCTGAGTGAGAGAGATGTGGTCACAGGGTTAGCTTAATAAAAAGATTGCCTTTCATCCTTCATACGGGGGTAATGAATAATATGGGCTATGAAAACTCATCACCTGCTTGGCAGAAGTCTCTACAGAATTACCAGAGGAAACCTGAGATGATGTGGAGTTCAAGAAGGCTCACAACACAATTGGGCCCTGTATCCGTTCTGCTAGCTCCACGAACAACCCCACTCATGCTCAGACCCCCAGGGAGCTTTCTAACACTTTATTTTCCTATTGTCAGGCACCGTGTCAGATTCTATTCCTGCCTAAACCACAGCAGAGAATAGTGGGTTCTCCATTTCTGGCAACTATTAGTTTCCTTTGTTCATTCTGAAAAATAAGGAGATCTTGTCGGGGGGACTCTTTAACCATCTTAGATGGGGCCTTTGGTTTTTACTCTTCAGAAGAGAAGATTCCAGGATTTTTAAAATTTATTTATTTATTTATTTTGGTCTTCTGTGCTGTGGGCCACAGAAGTTCTTCCTGCGTTTCCACTTGAGTTTGTTCTCGTAGGGCTCTTTTCATCATGTCCTTTAATTATTACTGGTAACTGGCTCCATAGAAGAGAGAGTGGCTGGAAGAGCTAGAGATACTATATAGGTAAACCGAGTCTTGACTTGAGCATAGCTTTGTAGAATTTGACAGCTGTTCTGCTTATTACGGAGAATGTATAGCTTGAGTGTCCATTTTTATGTCCTTGGAGCACCAGGAAATCTTCCTTGGAAGGGAGGTGATATCTCTTAAGAGCCTGAACAAAGTGGAAAATAAGAGGGACATTCAAGCATTTTGGGTGCCCAGGACTTGCTCTGTTTGGAAGAGATCTTTCGAAACAGTTAACTGAATGACATTTACATTCATAACACTACAAGAAATCACCCAACCCCGTGTGCAGTTGTGACAGCTGGAAAGTATTTTTCAGTCATCTTCATGCGTGGACCTATGGCCCTCAGCTGCCCCGCCCCTCTCCCTGAGAGCCCATAAAGCACACTTTCTTCTGCTGACACTGCAGCATGAACTTTCCATAGCAACTTATTCCCACACCACCTGTTAATAATGCCCAGAGCCATGTATTTAACTCCCTGCACACTGTGCCAAAATGTTTACACAATTCAGCTTTTTTCAGACTTTAAAGACCAGACATAAATTTTAAACTAGCTGTGTCCCTTCCCAACACTCAGGGAGTTGTTTGCAACATTTCTGTGGGTAGAGTTGGGCAGATTTTTCCCAACTATTTTTAGCAAAAAGTAGGGTACTCTTTTGTGGCCACTTCTAACTACTTTTCAAAAATTAACTGTGTTTTTGCTTTGTTTTGTTTTTCAGAGGAGTGCCAAGTTTTATAGGAGTGCATCAGTGGAATATATCTTTGATTGGCAATGCCCTTAAAACAAGAACTAAAACTTCCAAACTAAAAATGTGTCAATATCTGAAGGTCAGTTTTATCATTCCTCCTCTGAATAAATAGCAATATGAAGTAGCATTCATTTTGTATTGATAATTTTAGTTTATGTTGATTGCTATTATTATGGAAATTCCATACTGATCAGATAAAACTCTGCATTTTACTGCTGACAAACCTGAGAATTATGCTAGGAAATGCTTCCCTTAGGTCCCACAGCTAGAAGGTAATGGAGCTTGGATTTATACTCTGCAGTGTTTGCCTCTAGAAGAAAAGGACTCTTTCTGCTATACTAAAACTTTCTAAAATGGTTTTCTAGGAAAACCACACGTGAAGATATTAATAGCTATGTCTTAAGAATATTGTTGTGTGGTTGCTACCTTTGGGAACCTGATACTACATTCTTCTTTTGCAAATGCATAATACACAAGCATAGGAAAGGCTCTGAGAATCCTGCAATGAAAAGAAACCTGCTTAATTTTCTGCAAGCCAGCAGTTTCTAAATGTACTAGACTAGAGCATGGTGCACTCTTCCTTAGCACATCTATCAACACTCGGAGGAACATGGTCTTTGAAACACAGTGTGAGAAACACTGCATCTACAAGGCTACTCCCCAGCCAGGGTTGAATGCTCTAGGGGTCATTTCCCCTTTACTCTATGCTTGGTTTCCAGCTGCCGCTGAAGTGCCTTTTAAAGAGGACGTATAGGAAGTTATTCCCTCTCCCCTGGCCAGTCCTTATTAATTAACCTGGGGCTTCTCCCTCCCAGTAATACTTTATCTGACTTTCTAAAAGGGACTGCTCCTTAACCCTCTACATATTTTGAAACAAATACCAAATAACAAAATAAGGTATGAATTACTCAGAGCTCAATTGGGTTATCCAAATCCCCAGAGTATTAAACATGATATTTTTATCTGAAAATGTCTGTTAGTCAAGCAGAACTCTCTGCTTCAACAAACATTTTCATGAAAACCCACATGGTGACAAAGGCAATGAATTCATCAATTCCTTCAGAAAGCATTTGCTATCATGCACACACGGTCTAAATCTAAGATGATGTCACTCTGGGTAAATGGTCCAATGACTAAAGAATTAGTAACTCCCAAGATTCTGCATAAAAATTGTTCATGAAAGACTATTGTCTACTGAATACCCAGCACTTAAATTGAAAAAAAAAAACCCACCTTTGCTTACAATCAGTCTAAATATTTGAAAACCCCTAAAAATCTAATTGAAATGCTCAGTTTTCTTCCAGATGCCTGGTGTTATGGAGATATAACCATGACTTTTGAATCATTGGCTAATTGATTCTTTTTTGTTCTATAACTCCTCCAGTTCACATTGTGCTCACCTGGTGCTTTATGTTATGAAGACAGTTGTGTTATTGTTAGTTGGCTCTGTGCCAGGGACCTTTAGCTATAAATGTTAATTATCTTTCTATTGGCAAATGCATAAAGCAAGACAAAACCAAGGAGGAATAGCCCTCTTCCTCCTGAAAGAACCTGGAAGCTGAAATTTACTGAAGGATGCTAATTTGTTGTGGTATCCTTGGTCTTTTCACTGTTATCCATCTAGAGCTATCATGTAACTTTTTAAGAGATCCTATAACAAGATTCAAACTGAAAACTGTAGAACCACAGTTTGTAGTTGCAACCTAGAAAAACCAGTAGAAACTATAAACCCCACGTGACAAGAGCAATTTTAAAACATCCAGGTGCGAAATGACCTGGCGAAGAGTCACAGATGAAAATGTCAAAATATTGCAGCTAAAGATAAAATAAGGAATTAAATAAAAAGTTGCCCTCTAGATTGGATTTCTTCCAGGTCAACAACTATTGAGTCATTAAGAAAAGCAAGAGTCCAAGAGTTCTTGACTGCCTGTGACAGGCCTCCGATCCTCAGAGGGGGTGGGTGCATGCCCTTGCCAATAGCACTGACTCAGCCACCTCTCCAGGGCGTGGACACCAGCTCTGAAGAGCAGAGGCAGAATCTGGCTGCCTCTGGCTACATTCCTGGTCAGCTTGCATTTTCAACCTCCGAGTCAGGGTTATGATTTAAATGTAGATATTTCTTAAAGTTCAGTTAATCTGGAGTTTTTGTTAAAGGCCAAATGCTGCAGAGCAATGCTGGCTTTCTTATACCAAGAACAAAATTAAATGTTGTTTACCAGCTGGATGGGAAAAGTGATTCAAGCCATATAATATGCTATTAGTATAACTATCTGCTATGCAATCACCATGATAATCTCACCATCAGGGTTGCAATGATTCCAGAGTAATGATGAGGTTGTATCATGATGGCGATACTCAGGGCTGATCTGAGTGATCATCCTTGTGATTAAGGGGATTGTTGAGTTTGCTTTTATTGCTAGACCTGCATTTGCCCTCTCTTTGGAAAGAGCAGCATCTGTGAATACATTTTTTTTCTTTTACATGGGAATTTGTTTTACTTTTTGATGTACAACTTGCAGAAATCTGTGGTATGGAGTCCCAGAGCCAGCAAGGTCCCTAGGGGTCATTGAGGGTGCATGTATGTGCTGCACACAAACAGGGTCAGGATGGTCATATCTGGACATTGCAGCTCATTTGTGCAGCTGGGATTCAGAAAGGTCAGTTTCACTGTGCATGCTGTACCAAGCACCCCATAGAGACATGGCCTCAAGGACATATGAAGGGCTCCATCCTCTGGATGCTCCCCACTCAGGCTGTTTATGGATGGACTAGGTGACACTGTGTGTTATGATTTGGGGGAAAACAGCACTGGTGCCTTCAGAATCTCCCCATCTGCTGGCACTTTTCCTGAATGTCCAACCATTAGTGTCACTCCTTTGGGTTAAAGCAGTGGTTCCCCAGCCCTTTCCCCTATCTTTAGACAAAGAATCTTTTTTTTTTTTTTAACATCAGAACATTTAATAGATCTCCCTTACAATAGATCTATTTTTAGATTCTGATTACTGAAAAAAGATGCAAAACAGGGGGGAAAAACTACTAAAATCTCAGTGGTGCTTGTATACAGATACATATTGAATAAATTTCAGTAATACTTTAATATATTTGAAAAACAGTCACCAATACAGTGGTACCTCGAGATATGAGTGCCCTAACATACAATATTTTTGAGATACGAGCTGTGGAGTGAGCAATTTTTTGCTTTGAAAATCGAGCAACATTTGAGATATGAGTAATCGCGCGGATGGGCCAGCTGCACACGACCCACCAGTTTACTGCTACTCGAGCGTGTCATAGTTTCCCACGCCTCAGTCAGTGTGCTTTTTTACCTCGTTGTCGAAGCATCTTTTGTGCATTTACATACTTTATCACATTTTTTTTTTGTAAAACAGGGGTCTGAAGAAAGCAAGTGGGAAGGTCAGTGCTCAGAAGAGGATGATGTCTATTGAATTAAAGCGTGAAATCATAGAAAAATATGAGCAAGGTGTGCGAGTGGCTGACTTGGCGAGGCAATATGGGTGTAGTACTTCAACGATATGCACTGTGCTTAAACAGAAGGAGTCGATAAAGGGTATAACACCAGCTAAGGGCGTTACAATAATTTCTAAGCTCCGTAGCTCTCTCCATGAAAAGATGGAGAATCTACTGATGGTGTGGGTGATGGAGAAGCAGCTTAAAGGAGATACATTAATACAGGGCATCATATGCAAGAAGGTGTGAGCGATTTACGCTGATTTGCTGGAGCAGGCCCCATGCACTTCCACGGATGAAGCATCGAAAGACTCATTTAAAGCCAGTAGAAGCTGGTTTGATAGCTTCAGGAAAAGGTCCGGCATTCACTCCATCGTCAGGCATGGTGAGGCAGCAAGTTCGGATGTGAAGGCAGCTGAGGATTACCTCAAAACTTTTTCCGAACTGATAGAAGCCAAAGGATATATCCCCCAGCAAGTCTTCAACTGTGACAAGACAGGGCTTTTCTGGAAGGAGATGCCGAATAGGACTTATATAACGGCAGAGGAGAAGGCGATGCCAGGCCACAAACCCATGAAGGATAGGATAACTCTCGCACTGTGCGCCAATGCAAGTGGCGACTGCAAGATCAAGCCTCTGCTCGTATACCATTCGGAAAACCCCAGAGTCTTAAGTCACATAAGATTTTAAAAGATAAACTGCAAGTTATGTGGAGGGCAAACCGGAAGGCATGGGTCACCAGGCAGTTCTTTGTGGAGTGGGTAAACCTGGTTTTCGGCTCTTCTGTTAAGAAATATCTACAGGAAAACAACTTAACCATGCAAGCCCTCCTCGTCCTCGACAATGCTCCTGCTCACCCACCGAACCTCGAAGATGAACTCCTCGAAGAGTTCAAGTTTATAAAGGTTGTCTACCTACCTCCCAACACCACTCCTATCCTGCAGCCCATGGATCAGGAGGTGATTTCTAATTTTAAAAAGCTGTCCATCAAGCACCTGTTCCAACGCTGCTTTGAGGTGACGGAGAACACAAATCTCACCCTTCGAGAGTTCTGGGAGAACCACTTTAACGTCATGATATGCCTCAGAATTATTGATCAGGCCTGGCTGGGTGTTACAACAAGGACTTTGACCTCTGCATGGAAGAAGCTGAGGCCGTAGCCGAAAGGACCTTCGAAGGATTCGAACCCGAGGTGCCAGTGGAGGAGGATATAGTGTCTCTGGGAAAATCCATGGGCCTGGAGGTGGATGAGAGAGACGTGAATGAGCTTGTCAAAGAGCACTCTCCGGAACTCATCACGGAGGAGTTACAAGAGTTGTGGTCTCAGCAACATGTGTAGGAGCCAGAGGTGGAGGAGATCTCTACAAGTGAGATAAAGGAGATCTTAGGAATGTGGGAGAGGGTGTCACATTTTGTGGAAAAGAAACACCCTGAAAAAGTTGCTACTGGTCATGCATCGGAGCTGTTCAATGAAACTTACTTCACCCATTTCAGAAACATTCTGAAAGGGAGGAAGAAGCAAACCTCGTTGGACACGTTTTTTTTTTTTTTTTTAAATCGGCCCAAAATGCAAAGACCAGTAGCAATTAAGTTCAGTAAAGATTAGTTAAGTTACATTCAGTTTAGGGATAAAGTGTAGCATTAAGAGTGTAAGGAATAGGTAAATACACTTTATAAAACCAGTTTATTCCTTTACATTCTCTTTTATTATGTTTTTATACAATATTTGTCATTTATAAATACATTTTTCTTATTCAAAAACACGTAACAAAAACAACTGGGGTGGCATTTTGGGGGCTGGAACGGATTAAGGGCATTTCAATTGATTTCAATGGAGAAATTTGCTTTGCTATACGAGCAACTTGATATATGAGCAAGGTTGTGGAACGAATTAAACTCGTATCTCGAGGTACCGCTGTATATGTATGAGTTATATTATTTATTAACTTTAGAGGTAATGCTTTGGGAACATATGAAGTCATGTATCTCTAAAGTCTGCATTCTTACCAGCTTCTCTCCCATTCCATATACCCCATACTCTATCACCAAGATTTATGGCCCTTTGAATGGGGTCATTGGGTTAACTAGCATTTTATAAGCATATGTTCTCTGAAACATGTTTCATAGGATTCAAAATAAGTGTGCAAAAAAAATTAAAAAACATTGAAGAAATGCTGAGTTATACAAAGTCAAATAGCTCTCTCTATTGCAGGAATTCTCAGAGCCTTAACTGTTGGAAGGCATTTTGAATCACTACAAAGGAGGTACAGATTTCAGAATTCACTAAACTTTTTAAACCATGGATTCACTTTCCAGGTACTCTTGACATCTCTGGGAACAGTGTTCTGAAGAACACTTTGGGTTAAAACATCGTTTCCAGATCTCCAGTAGGATATTACCAAGGTTAACTCCTAAGAGAAGTTGTTGAGTTGCTAAAAAGAACGTCCTGAAGAAATAGCTTCTTAAACAAATTTCCTTGAAGGAGCCTGAAATATGTGAACAGCGTAGCTTCTTGTCTCAAGAGATAATTATGGCTACTTATTATTTCATTAAATTCCACACCCCCAACCCCCTCATGAGCATCTCAGAGGCCAGGAATACAAATGATTAAGAGTCTTGCAAAAATCAGGTAGCACAATGAAAGGGAACATTCTGGTATTGCAGAGATAAATGTTATATAAGAAAATCCTGAGTGGAATTTCTGTCTTTAGGTTGGATACAAGCTTTCCTTGTTTGCTTTGTATGGCATTCAAGGAACACCTCAGTAACAGAGTGGAAAGTTCTTGCTTCATCATAGCTTGTGTCATGGGTAGATCCAGGATGGCTAGAAGCTGCCTGTTGATGACTTCAAAGGTCCCCAAGCCTGAACTACCCTCTAAATATTCATCTTTTCTCAAACTCTGACATAAGACATGCCCCAAATTATACCTATTGGAGATTCACAGCCTTTTTTTAAAAATATATTTTATTGAATTTTTACAGAAAAGAAGGGAGAGGAATAGAGAGTTAAGACACATTGGTCAGCTGCCTCCTGCATGCCCACAACCAAGGTTCATGCTCTTGACTGAAGTCTGCAGGCTGACATTCTATCTACTGAGCCAAACCGGTTAGGGTGGAGCTTCACAATCTTTACACCTAAGATTTGGATTCCTGTTGAAATTTTGACCCTTCTCAAAAGGATATAGATTTAAATGTACTCGTTTTTAACAATCTCAGTGTGACACTAAAATCAGGATTGAGGAGGTTGGAGGAGTGTGTAGGAAGGTGAAGAGCATTTGGATACAAGCACAGGCTTACTGGACCCACCTAACAGGGTCTCCAGAGGGAGCCCATTTTGCCCCAGTCAAGCAGCATGCTTAAACAGAAAATCACTTGAGGTAAAACAAAGGGCAGACCATCTGTGCTTGCAGACACAGCTAAACTAATGTGAGGGAGAAAATAGAAGCAATTACTTAGAAATTGTAAAGCCTCAAGCAATTCTTCCTCAATCAAGTGAATATATCAGGTTGGAGTGATATTTGGATTGGAGGTTACTAGCAGAATTGTTTCAATTTGTCATTCTTCATTCATGTGTAGACACCACTAATGAGCACATCTTTGCCACTCACTTACCTCAGTGGAGACATAATTTTGTTTTACAGCCCTCTCACAGGACATCATGTTGATCAGTTAATAATTTATCAAGAACCTCAAGCCAAAGAGTAAAACAAATGTGCACCACAACACATCACTGTATCTCTCTTCTAATCCAGTCAAAGGGACAGTCAAATTACAAAACATCTGCTTCTTCATGGTCTTCTTTAATGTGATTTTAACTTTATATGCAATTAAAACTAAAGTCATTCCATGTTTGCATATGCAATATTCATTCTCTCAATCCAAGAATAAAAAAATCTCTTTCCATCTATTTGTGTCTTCTTAATTTTTTTTTCATCAATATCTTATATAGTATACAGATCTTTCATTTCCTTGGTTAAATTTACTTTCAGGTGTTTTATTCTTTTTGATGCAATGATAAATGGGATTATTTTCTTAATTTCTTTTCTGATAGTTTGTTGTTTATGTATAGAAACACAACTGATTTTTGCATATTATTTTTTATCCTGCAACTTTACTGAATTTGTTCATTAGTTCTAACAGTCTTTTGGTAGTCCTTAGTTTCTCTAATATGTAATTTGTCATATACAAATAGAAACAATTTTGCTGCTTCTTCTCCAATTCAGATGACTTTTTTTTTTCTTGACTAATTACTCTGGCTAGGACTTCCAATATTACCCTATCTAATAAAAAAAATAATATGCAAATTAACCATCACTCTGCTACACCCACAAACCATGCCCATAAGCCACACCCATCAGGAGTGAGTATACAAATTAACCCCAACCAAGATGGCTGCAGCCACAGAGCAAGCAAGAAGGAGGCTTGGGTTTCCCCAGTGATGGAGGAAGCCAAGCTTTCCACACACTCTGGTGGGCCCAGGCCTCCACTCAAGGCTACAAAGTTCCAATTTTGGTAGGTAAATAAATTCCAACAATAATGGTGGCAGCCATGGAGCTGGAGAGAGCAGGAGTCTAGGTTTGCCTCTGGCGATGGAGGATGACAAGCTTTTATATCACTGGCCTGTCTTGGCCTCTGCTAAAGGCTACAAAGTTTCAATTATAGAAGATAAATAAACCCCAACAAAAATGGCTGCCACCATGGAGCCAGCAGGAGGCTTGGCTCTATTCCAGACTACAAAGTTTCAATTGTAGAAGATAAATAAATCCCAAATACCAGAGCCCCCACTGGTTGGCCAGGGATCATGGTCAGCTTGGAAACCACCATAGGCCCCTCTCCCAGGCTGCTGCAATCCCCACGGGAACCCCCACCCTGATCTGGACACTCTTCAGGGCAAACCAGCTGGCCTCCACCCATGTACCAGGCCTCTATCCTATCTAATAAAAGAGTAATATGCAGATTGATGATCACTCCAACACACAAGATGGCTGCCTCCATGTGGTCAAAGATCCTGCCCCCATGTGGATAGAAGATGGTCAAAACAAGATGACCAGCAGGGGAGGGTAGTTGGGAGGGACCAGGCCTGCAAAGAAGGGCAGTTGGGGGTGAGAGGGAGAGAGGGAAGTTGAGGGTGACTAGGCCTACAGGGAAGGGCAGTCAGGGAGGAGGACCCAGGCTTGCAGGAGACAGCAGTTGGGGAGACCATGCCTGCAGGGGAGGGCAGTTGGGTTCAATCAAGCTTATAGGGAAGGGCAGTTAGGGGTGACTGAGCTGACAGAGGAGAAAAGTTGGGGGTGACTGGGCCTACAGGGGACAGCAGTTGGGGGAGGACCAGGCCTGCAGGGGAGGGCAGTTAGGGGTGACCAGGCCTGCAGGGAAAGGCAGTTAGGGGCAAAGAGGCTGATAGGGGAGCAGCTAGGTATCAATCAAGCTGGCAGGGAGTGGTTAAGGAGTGATCAGGCTGGCAGGCAGAAGCAATTGGAGGCAATCAGGAAGGCAGGCAGGGGAGTAGTTGGGAGCCAGCAGTCCTGGGATCAGGCCTAAAAGGGCAGTTGGACATCCCTCGAGGGGTTCCAGATTGGAGAGGGTGCAGACTGGGCTGAGAAACACCCCACCCCCATGCATTAATTTCATGCACCAGGCCTCTAGTCCTCTATAATAAAAAGCTAATATGCAAATCAACTGAACGGTGGAACAATTGGTAGCTATAATGCACACTGACCACCAGGGAGCAGACCCTCAATTTAGGAGCTGCCCCCTGGTGGTCAGTGTGCTCCCACAGCAGGAGTACTGCTCAGCCAGAAGCCAGGCTCATGGCTGACAAGCGCAGCAGCAGTGATGGGAGGGAGCCTCTCACCCCTCTGTGGCAGTGCTAAGGATGTCAGTCTGATGACTTAGGCCCACTCAGCTGGCATTCAGATATCCGCTGAGGACTCCCAGACTGTGAAAGGGCACAGGGCCTCTAGTGTTGAATAAAAGTATTGAGAATGGGCATCCTTGTCTTGTTCCTGATCTTATAGGAAAAGCTTTAAGCTTTTCACCATTGAGAATGAGGTTAGCTGTAGGTTTGTCACATATGGTCATTATTATGTTGTGATCTTGCCCTCCATACTCTGTTGAGAATTTTAATCATGAAAGGATGTAGTTTATCAAATCCCTTTCTACATCTATTGATATAAATGTATGACTTTTATCCTTTTTTAAAAATGTGGTGTTTCATGGATGTTAAATTATCCTTGTATCCTTGAATATCTCACTTGATCTGGTATATGGTCATTTCAATGTACTGTTGAATTTGGTTTGCTATTATTTTGTGGAAGATTGTTTCATTTATGTTCATCAAGAATATTTATTTTCTTATAGTATCATTGTTATGGTTTTGACATCAGGGTAATTTTAGTCTTGTGATATAAGTTTCAAAGTGTTCTTTCCTCTTTTATTTCTTGGGAGAGTTTGAAAACAATTGGTATTCATTATTCTTTAAATGTTTGGTAGAATTCACAAAGAAATCCATTTTCTTTGTTGGGAAGCTTTTAATTCTTGATTTTTCTCCTTACTCGTAATTGATCTATTCAGATTGTCTACCTCTTTACAATCCAGGCATAGTAAAAATTTATTCATTTTCTAGAAATTTATCCATTTTTTCTGATTTTTCAATTGTTGGGATAAAATTATTCATATAGTCTGTTAATCTTTTGTATTTACGTGATATCTATTGTAATATTATAATATCATTTGAATCCTATCTTTATTTCTGGCATGGCTAGCTAAAGATTTATTTCTCTTTGAAATAAAACAACTATTTATTGATCATTTGAAATAAAACAAAATTTTAAAAAATCTTGAGACAAATTTAAGTGGAAACACTATACCAAAACTTACAGGATGCAGTAAACTCAGTTCTAAGAGATAAGTTTGTAATGATAAGTGCCTACATTAAGAAAAAAGAGGAGAATCCAAGATGGCGGCATAGGTAAACACCTACACTGCTGCCTCTCACAACAATTTCAAAACTACAACTAAAAGACAGAATGGACATCATCCAGAACCACAGGAAAGTTGGCTGAGTGGGAGTTCTATAGCTAGAGGGAAGGAGAGAGGCTCATGGAGAACCAGAGGAGCTGCAAAAAGCTGAGGTACGGAAACCCGCGCCTGGAGTGAGCAGGTGCCGGAATACCTGACTGGTTTTCTCTGGCAGGTGGGAAACGGAGACTCTCAAAGGCATTGAACCCCTTATCTTATGACACTAAACTCTGGATCCAGCCGAAACTCATAGGGGGGAGTTTGGACTGTGAAAAGGGAGAGGTGCATGGAAATTTAGGGGAGTCACAAAAGATGAGAGGCCTGGTGGCGCATACAGCACTGCGCAGAGGATAGACTGCTGATTGTGCCGCTGGCTTTCTCGAGTGGGAGGGAGACAGACCCTCCCAACTGTGGCACTTCTGACTCCACTAAGCCACTGTTTTGGGTGAAACCTTGGGAACCTAGACCCATGTGGTCCTGGAGCGCAGGGGAGCTGGAAAGGCAGAGGTCTAGAGGCACTGCCGGCGGGCACGCACAAGGACAGCTCCAGCCATTATCCAGTCACATGAGACTCAGGGGCTGTGGAGGGCAGGGCTGACTGGAAGGCAAGGTGGTCCCTTAAGCCCTGAGACTCCACCCATCCCAAGATCAACAGAGGCTTCTTCGGTTTTGCAAGTCTAGTATCATAAGGCTGAATCCAACACATAAGTTCTCCCGGCCTAGGGAAAATGCCGAGAAAAGGGAAGGGATCACAAACAAAAGAAATGGAGGAAAACAAACGACTGGATATAGAGTTCAAAACCACGCTTATAAGGTTTTTCAAGAATATGCTAGAAAAGTTGGATAAAGTTAGCGAGAGCCAAGAGGAGATGAAAAAGGACCAACTAGAGACACTGACTGAAATAAAAAATATTATACAGAGTCCTAACAGCAGACTAGAGGATGACAAGAATCAAGTCAAAAATTTGAGATGTAAAGAAGCAGAAAACATTCAACTGGAAAAGCAAGAAGAGAAAAGAATCCAAAAATGTGAAGATAATGTAAAGAGCCTCTGGGACAGCTTCAAGCGTACCAACATCAGAATTGTTGGGGGCCAGAAGAAGAGAGAGAGCAAGATACTGAAAACATATTTAAAGAAATAATGACTGAAAACTTCCCACATCTGGTAAAAGAAATAGACTTACAGGTCCAGGAAGCACACAGAACCCGATATAAAAGGAATCCCAAGAGGACCACACCAAGACACATCATAATTAAAATACCAAGAGCAAAAGACAAAGAGAGAATATTAAAAGCAGGAAGAGAATAACAGTTCATTACCTACAAGGGAGCAACCATACGACTGTCAGCTGATTTCTTAGCAGAAACGATGCAGGCCAGATGGGAGTGGCAAGAAATATGCATCATGATGAATAGCAAGAACCTACAACCAAGAATAATCTATCCAGCAAAGCTATCTTTCAGATTTGAAGGGCAGATACAGAGCTTCACAGATAAGAAAAAGCTAAAGGAGTTCATCAACTCCAAACCAGTATTATATGAAATGCTGAAAGGTACTCTTTTAGAAGAGGATGAAGAAAAAGGTAAAAGCCAAAAAATTATGAACAACAAATACATATCTATCAACAAGTCAATCTAAAAATTAAGTGAATTAAAAATTTGATCAACAGAATAAACTGGTGAATATAATAGAATCAGGAGCACAGAAAGGGAGTGGACTGATAATTCTCAGGGGAAAAGGGGTGAGGGGTGTACAGGGAGAGACTGGACAAAAATCATTGACCTATGGATGAGGTCAATGGGAGGGAGGTAAGGGCAGAGGGAAGTGTGGGAGTTGGGTGGAGGGGTGCTATGGAGGGGAAAAAAGAGAAACAAATGTAATAATCTGAATAATAAAGATTTAATTTATAAAAATAAATGCTATTCTTACATAAGGAAGAAAGTCACTAACAACAACAAAAAGAAAGATATCAAATAAACAACCTAACTTTATACATAAATTAACTACCAAAAAAAAAAAAAACAAACCACCCCAAAATTAGTGGGAGGAAATAAGTAGGAAGTAAATTACATATATAACCTTTAAATATGTAACCATAATTTTTAACTCTCAGTTTATATGTAAACAGAATACTGGTTAGATTTGACCTACTGTCCCTACTTTGCTAATCTTTGTTAGTTCAAAAATACCATCTCTCATTATACAAAGAGAATCAGGTAGGGTATATAGTGGTTCTGAAAGAGCAAATAGGAACTATATAGACACAGTCATATTCAAAGAAATCTTGTTCAGCCTAAACCGGTTTGGCTCAGTGGTTTGGCCTGAGGACTGAAAGGTCCCAGGTTCGTTTCTGTCAAGGTCAAGCATCTTGGTTGCAGGCACATCCCTCGTAGGGGGTGTGCAAGAGGCAGCTGATCGATGTTTCTCTCTCATCGATGTTTCTAACTCTCTATCCCTCTACCTTCCTCTCTGTAAAAAATCAATAAAATATATTAAAAAGAAAAAAAAGCAAAGAAATCTTGTTCAAATGAGGATCCAAACAAGGTCCATACATTTAATTTAACAGCTATGTCTCTTTATGCTTTAAATGTTCCCCTCCTCTTTTGGTTTATTGGTAAGCAAAGTCATTTTTCCTCTACACAAAAGATGTGGCTAGTTGCTTTCTTGCAGTGTTCTTCAATATATTTCTCTATGTTCTGTATTTCCTGTAAACTGTTAGATTTTGATATTTTATTAAATTCATTCAAACTTTTAGAAAATAATTCAAAGTTGGTACTATATACTTCCAGTTATATCACATCATGAGGGGTATAATGTTTCTGATGGTCTCACTTCTACTCTGCCAAGATTATCAGTGGGTTCAGGTATTGCCAGCCCTATGTTTTCATTATTAAATTTTCCATTAAATTTTCACATACTGTTTACTGCATCCATTGATGGTTATTTTCTTCATCTAATATTTTATAAGGTTTGTAAAATGATGATATTTCAGTTTCATAATTCCTTGTGCATTTATTAGTTAGAATTGTTCTGTATTGACTTTCTTTTCCTTATTGATACTTAGTCACTTTGAAATATAGTTCATATTTTAAATGCAGGATAAACATTTTTTCTTTTCTTTTACCAATTTTAACTTAGTGTCCTAGTGAGCTCCAGTAGTAATCAATGAGCTTTTAAAGAAGTATTATTTTGAAATTTTAAAATATTTATAGTTTATGTATAGAAAATTTATAGACATAAATTTGTACATATATATACAAATCCATTCATTTAAAATAAACACTCACATATATATAGTGTATTAATCCATTGCAAATACTATTTTGTCTTCCTTACCTTGCCCCATTTTAAGTAAATGGGCATTTTTCATTAGCTCTTATGTTTTCTTCTTCTCTTTCTCTTATTCTTCTCCTACTCTTCCTTCTCTTCCCTCTCCCCCTACCCCTTCCCCTCTTATCCTTCTCTTTATCATTCTTTCTTTTGAGATATCTTAAAACAACAGAAATTCATATCACAGTTACTAAGGCCAAGCCAACATGTGGGCACTGCTGTACTATCTCTAGAGGCTGTAGGGGATATTCTGTTCCTTATCTTTTCCAGCTTCTCAAAAGCTGTAGACATTTTTGGACTTGTGCATGTTATCACTCTGATCTTTGCCTCTGTCTTTATTCTGCCTTTTTCATTTCTCTATGTCTCTCTTTGTGTGTCTCTTGCCATGTTTACATTGGATTTAAGGCCCACCCTGACCACCTGTGATCCTTAACTTATTTACATCTGCAAAGACCTTTTCCAGATAATATCACATTACTACAAAAGTCTTTTTATGATTTGTTTTGCCATGGAAATATTTTTAGTACCATTAATATATAATAAACTAGAGGCCCAGTGTACAGATTTTTGTACCGGCAGGGTCCCTCAGCCTGGCCTGCAGGGATCAGGCTGAAACTGGCTCTCCAACATCTCCCGAGGGGTCTGGGATTGTGAGAGAGCCTGGAGTAGGCATATAAGATGTTTGGTTAATCTCTTCTCACCCTCCCACCTTCCCTTCTCCTGAGAGTCTTCAGTCTGTTCCATGTTTCCATGCCTCTGGTTTCTGCTCCTGCATTGAGCATCTCCCCCGTGGTGGTCAGGGCGCATCATAGCTACTAGTCAACCAGTCGGCCAGTTGCTTAGGCTAGATATATAGACTAAAATATTGCAAATAAAGAAGCATTGATTAACCTTTGGTTTTATGTCAACATCACATATAACAAAAGCTTACTAGTGACCTATGATATATAAAATTATCAAATTAAAGCTGCCACAGACTAAGGAAAAGTATATTACTTGTACTTGTACAATTATTTAGTTTGCTCTCACCCTTGATTTTATATGTATGTTTATATGGGGATAGAAGAAGGCAGTAGGGTCTGACCTTAAAAAATAAATCACTGCAAGAAGGGTTTTATCCTCATTTGATTAAAGAAACTTGAATTGGCTTGTCACACCTTTAAGTATTCACTTTCACTCTTGTCATAAATTTCTATTCCAATGGTATCCCACCACTTTTATAATAGTAGAATGAATACTCAAAAGAATTGAAGATACAGAGATAGCAAATGCATTTTCTTATGTCTTTTAGAACAAAAAAAGATAGAAAGAAATGTTAGATTTGTGTGTGTGTGTGTTTGAAATCTATATGCCTCTGTTTCAAAGAATCAACCTTCCTAAGACAGAAAATTCTTGATTACATTGGCAAGCATTCAGACAGAGGCACCTTATGTTATTAGAAGTTGTCTTTCATCTGTCAGTATCATCATAGTGACGACAGTGTGGGCTCTTGTGTCCTTTTGACATCTTTTTTCCATTTTGGCAAAGGAAAATGTCCCAGAGTCATCTCATATATTTTCTGTCCTACATCTGAAATCATCCGTTTCTCTCAGAAAATCTTGTGTTTTTTTTTTTTTTGTTTTGTTTTGTTTTATAGAAGAAATGATATTTGGGATGCTAGGGATGCTCATTCTAATGGGTTGTCATTGTTTCTGTCTTATTTCCTTTAAATGTAAAGTGGCTAGCATTTATTTTCTTTATAATTTGTTGAAATTACATCAAAGTTATATGACAACCTTATTTATAAGTGATTTAACCTGTTTTTATTGGTTGCCAAAACAATGTTTTCTTTATCTTTAAAGTCCTATAGTTTTCACTAGAATATATTGGTGTTGCCATCTGGGTCAATTCTCTCAAATACCTGGTGTGTTCTTTCAGTAAGTTTTCTTTTATTTCAGAAATCTATGTTGTTTGTAGTTTGTAGGAATTGTTCTGTGCTTTGGATTTTTCCCCCCATTGGGGATTCTAATAATATGTATGTGAATTTGTTTATATGTACTCTATATCTATTATTTTCTTATATTCACGTTTTTCTTTACTTGTTTGATTTCTTCATTTTCCTTGCTGCTCTCTATTTCTCTTATTTTCTTCTCTCTTTTGTCTAATGTTTCATTTTTCTTTTAGCTTAGTTTTCATTCTGAAGTGCTTTTCTCCCCACAATTTTTCCTGAACCCCGGCAGAACTTTTTCATATCCTGCTGGCTTTCAACCATCTCCTTTCTCAGATCTGCCACTTCTAAGTGATTCTGTTTTCATAGCTCCCATAGTGTTCTTATTTTTATCTTAGCTCTTTTCTACTATTAAGCTATAGTTCCCATTAGCTTTGTGATCACAGTTTTGTGTCATGCCTTAATTAATGGTTAGTTTTCCTCTTTTTTTCATAAAATATCCTAATATGGGGGTTAACTCTAATCTTTTTCATTTTCTCTTGTTAATTTGAGATGCTTTCTTTTCCTTTCTTTCATTTTTCTTTCTTATTATTCTTTCAGAAGAAAATTCATGTAGAGGCAGTTCAGAGTGGTTTTTCTAGAGAAATGGCTCTAGGCTCTCTCCTCTGGTGTTGCAATATTAAAAAAATACAGAGTATCAGTTCAACAGTTCTGTTTCCTTTGGACTCTCTGCTCCTTTCAAGAGTTGAAACTTCTCTCCCTTGTGTCTGCACTGCTTTTTTTTTTTAATAGCAATTTTTTATCCCTCAGAGTAACTATTTTCTTTCAAGGGGGGAAGATCTTGAATATTTCTGAGGCTCTTGAAGGTGTAAACTTCCTAGAACTTCAGTACTCAGAATGTCTTACTTTCACTCATCTGCTCACTGGAGTCAGTGGAGTTTTTATCCAGGTTTACCAACTGGTTGTTTTCACGTTCGCTTGCTGAGGATTCCACCTCCAGTTGAGGTCATCTATCTTTCCGAATGAGCATTTGATTTGATTCAATTTTTGTGTTTCAAGTCTCTTAAGTCCATTGGAACTCTTTTCTATCCTTTCTACTCCCTCCACAAGGGATAACCTCACACATGTCCTGAACAGGGACTGCTGTTGATGGTGACATCAACCATTTATACTCTGATGTTTAGGAGAACTCCTGGTCATCTCATTTTTGTTGAAGATACTGTCACTTTTATTTGTCATTTGTTATTCTAGTTTGTATTTGTCATTTGTTATCCTAGTTTGCCTACTGTTTTGTTTTATGAGACTATTTCAGGATATTTATATAGTATGCTGCCATAATGATTTTGTTCTAACTGAAATTTGAGGTCACTTTTAAAAATCTGACCTGACATAGTTAATTTTGGAACCATTGAAAATAAGACAGGACCTCATCGAATTAAACCTTTGGCCACATGGGAAAAATTTCAACCTAAATCAGGAATTAGATTTCTACACTAGGCATTGTCCTCAATTTCCACCAAAGCTCCAGGCAAAATAGCAAAAAGGGCAAGTTTGTATTTGGCTGTCTTCCTTCTACCTCGCTCAGCACTGTGTGAGGGCCAGTGGCACAGGTGCTTGGGTCTCCTGAGCCTTGCGGTCATTGGTCATTATTTGGCAGTCCTTTAGGGGGTATAGGCTCTGCATTCAAACTTAGGCTAAGTCAGGAAAGCTGGAACTGGATGAAGGCAGAGGGACACCATCTGTGAGCCAAGGTGTGGGCCAGGCAGTCCACAGGCAGAGCCAGCAAGTGCTTCTGAAGGGCTGAGGAAGCAGGTAGGTGGAGTCAGAGCAACAGGCAGGTGGTTGATGGCAGCTGACTAGGCTGAGGCTGCTCAGGCTCCCATTACTCTTGTGCTCACTGGCCATTCTGCTGTAGGTTCAAAGTCCACTCACTGTCTGCTGCTCAGCAGGGCCATGTTTTCAGACAACACTGGGAAATAATGGCGCATCTTTTCTATCTGGAGCCTTAAAAACTGGTCATCTCTTTTTTTCCTCTGTTGTTGGAGATGCCATTCTCTTTACAATAATTACCTTACTGCTGTGATTTGAAAATTCTCGAGTTCAGTATCTGAAGGCTGATCAACACCAGGCAAGACAAGTCCCCTTAACTTCCTTCTCCTCAAAGGGACTCTGTCTCCGCATAGTCCTCTTCATCCTGCTGGGTTAGAGAAGAGAGTGGGTCTCCTTCTCACCAAGACTCTAATGTCAAGTGTCCCAGAGAAAAAAAGTATCCAAGAGACAATCAATGGAACAAACAAAACAATTCCTCCATTTGCTAAATGCTTATTTGCTAGGCCCTATGCCATGAATGTCACTCACATGATCTAATTTAAATTTTCACAAAAAAAGTTTTGTGGTTGGGGATATCAGTTAAGTAAGAAGAGACTTAATATGAGGAATGATCAGGAAAGTGAGAGAAGTGGGAGTGACTCCCAGAAGAGCTACACCGAGCTGACTCACCATAAAGCATGAACTGCTAACTTTGTTGGGATTAGAAAGCTGCTCTGGGATTCGCTGCCTTCTTTATTTGTTTGATTTCTTAGTTCTCCTTTCTGCTCTCTGCTGCTGCCACAGCTGTTGGCTCCAAGAATGCCTGCCTTAATAGTGATCCAAGGACCAGTGATACCACCTAAATGGATGCCGTAGGTACTGTCGCCCCTTTTCCTCACTAAACTCACTTCCAAATTTAGGTCTTAATCAGAGTGCATGTAATTGGCAGAACCTAAATTGCATCAGGAAGCCTTGCTAAAAGGGAGTCCCAGAAATGCAGTTTTTGACATCCTACCCTCAGAAATACAGATAATACTCTAGTTAGACTATTAGTCATGTTCACTGATGAGGAAATGGAGGTGAATTTTGACTAGAACAGCTTGTCATGTAGCCAGAACTGAAAGAGCCAGGATTTAATCCAGATGTAAACTCATGGTATCAGCCACCTCACTTTTCTGCATGCCCAGAAAGGATTCTGTGGTCAAATGGGAATGATACAGACTTGTTTATAAGTGTAATCAGGACTTCCTTATCCACAAACATCTTGCCCTGACCGAACCAACTAATTATTAATCAATTATTGGTTCATCCCCACTTTTTCTATCTCATTAAACTTCCCAAAGGTAGGAGCAATCTTCTAGTATCACATAACTTATGAAAACTATTGCCCCTGGTTTCATTATGGTATACATCAGCGGTTCTCAACCTGTGGGTCGCGACCCCTTTGGGGGTCGAACAACCCTTTCACAGGGGTCGCCTAAGACCATCGGAAAATGCATAATAGTAGCAAAATTTCATGGTTGGGGGTCACCACTACAAGAGGATCTGTATGCAAGGGCCGCGGCCTTAGGAAGGTTGAGTATCATTGCTAAACATGGACAGGCTCATGCTGTGACTAAATGTACTGGACTATTTCAAAAGGTGCAAGATATAGTGTTTCAATTTATCATGGGAAAGTTGTTATTTCCATTAGCAAAATTAAGTTTGACTTAAGACAGGGAATAAAATGGAAATACTGGTTCCTTCTGTAAATGGATCTCAGAGAGTTCTAATGTACATCAAAATGCTCCCATCCATTTGTATGTTTATTGACTTAACATGTTCACTTGCTGGGCAATTATTTATTGAGTGTATATTATATGCCAGAAATATAGTGGCATGAAAACATACACTGTTCCTGTTCTCATGATGTTTAAGAGTACGGAGGTGAGGACCAACATTAAATCACCATGTGAAAGAATAGAACTATGGGATCAACAGCAGAAGTGTGACCACAACCTCCATGGAGGAATTTCATTTAAGCTGATACCTAAAGGATGTGTAGAGATTAGTGAGGCAAAGAAGGAAGGGAAGAGTGTTCTAGTCATAGGGGTATGCAATTCCAAAGTCCTAGAAAGGAAAGAGAGCAGGTAAATTTGAGATAGTGAGTGGTTGGAGTGTGGGGTAGGGAGGAGAGGGGATCAGCATGAGCTATACAGATGGATGAAGGGAGGTTATTTGAGAGTTGAAGGTTGAAGGTTGACTTAACAGAATGAAACCCTCCATTCTATTCAATGTGATCACTTGATGTTGTTACTGACAAAGCCAGATATAAACATGTGCTGAAATAATGAGTCATGGGCAACGGGTTAACAGGTGCATCACAGTAAAGAAAATCAGATGCTACTGAAACATTCATGCAATGGAAATATCTCCTATAACATAATACAGAGGTAAGATTTAGCAAAGGTGCACTTTTTTGCAAAAGCATATTTCTAACATTCAATGAACATTCAGAGCAATGACAGAGAGAATTATCATCTTTAAAAATGCACTCGTTTTTTAGTGTTACAAAAATCAGGCTTCCATTGTGCAATCACAGGGGATAAAGAGTTCTACTTTCCAATAATTAAATTTTGTCTTTTATATTTGTTCAAAAATTCCCTATATTATTCATGAAAAGGAGATTATTTTATAACAACTTGTTCAAAGGTGTAATGGTAATATTTAATTATTACTTTCAGAGACAAAAAATAAAGCAATTTTCTCCCCCAAGGTTTTGAGTTTCAGAATGATCTAGTAGTGAGGAAGTAATCCCCATGGAAGGTGTTGGGATAGCTGGAGGGGGAATATGCAGGCATGTGGCATGGGGTATTGGGAGAGTGTAACAGCCCACTCCTGACAGTAAGCTAGGTAGCCAATGACATAAGCAAAGCCTGTGGTATCTCTGGGCCATGCTGGGGGAGCCATGGTCTCATAACTGATGAAATTTTGTGATTACTTCTTCAATTATGGCTCTCAACAGTAGGGACCTGGCATTAGGGCAGGTTAGGAGGCTTTTAAGGTTCATAATAAATCCACTTCCACATATGTAAGAATGAAATGAATGACAGTTGAGTGGCAGGGAGGCTGACAAACAACAAAAACCATACTGCATGGGATGTTTGCTTTTCTTGTAAATTTCTGCCTTTTGGCTATTGGGAAAACTTTTGCTGCTCTCTCTTCTGTTCTAAATAGATACTTTTTTTTTTCTCTGAAAAAGTATCTAATGAGCTCCCTCCACAAGGTGCCAGGCTCTTTGCTAGGTATTGGATCAACAACAGTTCATTAAATCACTTGACAATTATCTAGTGAATATCTGTTATGTGCCAGGTAATATTCTGATTACTGGTAAACAAGGCAGACAAGGATTCTGCACTCAGAGTTTGCATTCTGATGGGGGAGACTGAAAATAAGCACACACAATGGATGCTTGAGAGTAATAAAGAAAAATGCTAAACGGAGAATTTAAAATTAAACATCTGTAATACTTTCAACAATAAAGGTAAATTTAAAAAAATAGGTGACATAATAGCATTGTGGTGGCTACTTTAGTTGAAGGTTGAAGGTTGACTTAACAGAATGAAACTCTCCATTCCATTCAAAGCTTCCTGGCAGAAGAGAGTTGTGTGCTGAGATATAAATGACAAGAAGAGAAAGCCCTATGGAGATTAGGGAGAGGAGAACTCCACCAGAGGGACAGCTAATATATAGGCTGTGTATATATATACACATGTTCAAGGAACATGTTCAAGGTTTGGGCATGTTCAAGGAATATCTAGTTTATAGTAAAATATTTTGAATCTGTATATTATTATAACAATATGCCTTCATTCATTCATTCATTCATTCATTCATTCATCCCTCTCACCCTTTCTCCCTTCCACCCTCACTATATTTCTTCCTCCCTCCCTCCCTCCCTCCCTCCTCCCTCCCTCCCTCTGTTCCTTCCTTCCTTCCTTCCTTCCTTCCTTCCTTCCTTCCTTCCTTCCTTCCTTCCTTCCTTCCTTCCTTCCTTCCTTCCTTCCTTCTTCCCTTCCTTCAACAAATATATATTGAGCACCTTCCAGTTATCATGGATAGTACTAAGTGCTACATTCATAATGCAGATTGAAAGTGTCTTTGGAGTCCAGCTGGGGTAGTTCAGTTGTTGAGCATTGACCTATGAACCAGGAACTCATGGTTTGATTCCAGGTCAGGGCACATGCCCAGGTTGCAGATTCAATCCTCAGTAGGGGTCATACAGGAGGCAGGCAATCAATTATTCTCTCTCATCGTTAATGTGTCGATCTCATTCTCCCTCTCTGAAATCTTTGGATACTTTGTTTTTGGTTATTAAGAGCAGAGTAAGCAGAAGATAAAACGTTTTTCACGTTTAGTGATTTGGTTAATATGTATTCAATAAGTTGAAAAAATTTCCAAGATATTCAGAAAGGATGATTTGCTTTTCTCCAAAAGCAGTTGTTTTTAAATTGGCAAATATTACCTTTCTTTTTCTTTTTCTCTCTTGAATGTTTTAGAATGTGCACAGTCAGCAAAACTTAGGTTGCTTTTCTTTTCTATTATCAGAGAGGCTTTACTCTGGAGGACAGGGCCTGGCATTCCAGGACTGGGATCTGAGTTAGCATATGTTTCTTCAGCTGGGCTGTCACTGCTAAACACGGAGCATTTGAATGTCCAGCCTGAGTAAAGTGTCAACTGTGTTTCAGCTCTTATCATATTACCCATGCTCAAGTAGACTAATAAACGAGAGTCTTTCAACCAGCGTGGTGGGAGAGTTATGAAAACAGGACATGTGAGAAAAAGAAAGTAAGGATGCCTCTACTCTGTGAATAGAGAGAGCCGACGCCTTGTAAAATTCTCCATCAAGTGTACTGTGCAGTGGTCTTGGGCATATTCACAGAGCTGTGCAATAATCATCACAATCTAAGTATTGATAATGTTCAATCCTCATTCTTTCATGGACTTAAGCAATAGCCCACTCAGGAATCTAGAATGATAGCTAAGAACCAAGGCTGAAAACCTCCTTTTGATGGTTTTTCCCAGTCCTAGAGTATGTTGCCTCATTCAGAAGCACAGCTGGTACTAGAACAGCATTGTCTACTTAGTGGGAATGAAAGCTGTTGAAAATACATGAACAAATATTTCTCAAAGCAACTATGTGCCAGGTTCTGGAGATTCCAGAGTAAATAAGACAGGCAAATTTCACTATTATGGCACTTACAGTCTAGTTGGAGAAGAGAAGTAATAAACAATACTAGTAATGAAAACCATATAATTTCTGATAGAGATAAGCACTATGATGTAAGTTAAAAAGGGTAATGTAATACAGTTGCCAAGGGGTATACAATTATGGAGTTCAGAAACATTTTCATACCATTTGATGGCTGAGAAGCTAAGATGTAGAAAGGTTGAGTGACTTAAAGAAAGTATTACAGCTAGTGACTACAAGAGTGAGGACTGGGGTCTAGTTGTCTGACTCTAAACCAGGATGCTTTCTACCATGTCATTCAGGAAATAGAAATGGTTCTGAAAATTATGGTGTCTATGCCATGGGTTATCATGTCATCATTACAAATTGTAATTATAGAGGCATGATTATAATATAACCATAGGGAAAGATACAAAATTGCATATATGCCATGTATAGGAATGTATAAAAATAAGAATATCTGTGTGTATAAGGACTGGAAAGTGACATGCAGGAATAAAACATAGTTTTGCTTTAGGTGTGTTTATCTGCTTTCCTGAATTTAAATAACTTTGTATATAAAATAAAATTAAGACACTGGATGAAAATTATTTTGACTATTAAAAAAACTAGTAGTTTCTAGAAAGATCAGTTATACTCTCTGTCTCTATCTCTATATCTCTATCTCTAGCTATCTCTATCTCTATCTCTATCTACCTATCTCATCTATATCTATCATCTATATCTATGTCACCTTAACAGTTGCAGGAGTAACAGAAACATCTGTTGAAAATGAAGTTTGTAGAAGACAAAGGGCCAATTACTTGATCCTCAGAAATGGGTTCATAAATGGCCAGCTTACTTGTAGAGAAATCAGTTGGGTCAGAAAGGAAACTCTCAAGGATAATATTACCTCTTGCAAACAAAGAAATAGGAATGGGAGAGTCCTTCTGTTCACAGAACAGGCCTTTTCCTGCATGGAGGCTTTTCAACCACACTGTGACTATAGGACAGAAGACTTGCCAGCTCAAGTCTCTCACTGGCAAACTGTGAGTGCAATGTATAAACAAAAATTCTAATGGGATAAAAGTATACATGTGAGTCATGAAGGGCCTTGAATACAGGGACAGTTTTCAAAGGTGGGGCAAGGTGTGGGGAAACCCCAGAAATAGTGGATAATTCGGTGACCTGGGGTTAGTCAGAGAGGACTGTTGCTATTAGCCCAGGTGGAAGGGCCTAGAGTCTTGAGGTGAGAGCTATGCTATGGGAGGTATGACCTCTGCCTCCACAGCCAGGATTTGGGGGAATTAAATAACTTCCCTTCAAGCCCCTGCCAGTTTACACTCTCTTAACACTCTCCCCTGGTGGCTGAATTCCGCAGGAAACAAAAGGGGCCAGAGTGCTCTGGTGGGATCCTTACAGGTTAGTCTTTCCCTGGCATAGACAGAGCAGGATGGAAATGGGTGGACAGTAGGGTTGGAGGGGCAGAGAGAAAATATTTAAGGCTTGGAGGAAGTAGGGGAAGATTCATCCCACCCCTCACCCTATTTTCATGAACTTCTCTCCCTCCTTCACCCCAGCCCCCTACTTCTTACTACTAGGTACTTGCTAGGGTACAAAGCAAGGCAGCAATGGGTTAGAGTCCAATATCAATCATGTAAGATCTCTGGTTCCCTTATGATGTAAGAGGCTTACCTCCTCGGAATCAGTGGACTTTGTGCATTAGTAAAGACCATGGGGTATGAGTTCAAATCCCGCCTCTGAAATTTACTCTGAGATTCTGTGGCTCTTCCTTTTATTTTTTCCTTGGCATTTAATTCCACTTAAAAACAAAGTGCTTGAAGAAATAGTGGAAGAGTACTCAATAAGTGTTACCACTTTCTGCCTGTAAATGGGGATTATCATTCTGATTTCTTTGTGCTGTTATGAGAATTAAACAACATAAAACATATGTAAGGACTTCAAAGATTACAGAGCAACATCTAATAACATCAATGCCACAAGACTTCCTTTTCCTTTTTTCTATCCCCACTCTTCCCCCTTCTTCTTTTATATCAGTGGGAAAATAATTATGGAACCAAGCAATGTCCTGAGCACTGTGGGACCAGTGGGGATCAAGAAAAAAAGGCCCTTGTGACCTTAAATGGAGCATGAGATGGGTAAGCAAATGACCAAATCAATGGACAAGATAATGTCAACTGGTAGCGGATGTCTTGAAGAAAATAGAATAGGCAACTGGGATAGAAAGTAAAAATGGACATTTGGGTAAGGGAACTACTTAATGTGGTCAGGAAGGTTTGGTTGAAGGAGGAATTTGAGCTGAAGCATGAATGATAAGAAAGATTCTGGCATGGAAAGATTGGAAAGGGAGGGGGATTGGTGGAAGGATCTAAACTGAGGCACTAGCAGCAAGAAGTCCCTAACACTGGAGAGAATTTAGTGTATTCTAAGGACTGGGAGAAAGCCTGGGTGTTTGGAGCCTGGGAGAGGATGAGGCTGGAGAGATGGGCAGGAGTTGCAGTTGTGAGGCTCTGAGTGAAGGCACATTATGATCTAAATCACTTCCTTAATCTTGCTTAGTAGGTATCAAGATCTGTGAGGATTAAGGTGCTGCAGGGAAGCCATCCAATACTGTTCTGAGAAAAGATTAATCACCAAGGGCTGAGATAATTGGGGAAATGCTTCCCACGAAGAGGACCCTGGAACTGAGCCACAGGAAGGGGAAAATGGCATATGCAGGAAGCTGCAGGTGGGAGTTCTCAGCAAGAGGTGAAGAGCACTTGGACACAGAGGAGAGAATGCACAGGGAGTTTTTGAAGAACAGAAAGGACTAATCTAGTCATTGGCACTGAGGGTAGATGCTTGGAGGTGTTTCTCAGATACAGGGGCCAACTTGCAGGGCTGAATCTTGCCCCATCTTCCAGTACAGGAGCCGGTATGTGTCCTGGTCACCAGGAGTGGCTACGATCTTAGGCCCTGGGACAGAGTCCAGTTATGTGCCGAATAGGTCTCTTGACTTCTTTCACACCCACAGTTGATCCCCAGAACATGCCTGTCACTATCTAGAAAGAACAAATCATTATACTTTCAAAGAGTAAATGAGGATTTTAGCTAGTATCACATGCTGAAAAAAGCCTTGGAATTTGAATCTAGTCCTGCCCTTTTTATTTAGCATTTTGACCTTTTGCAAACCACCTAATTCCCCTCGGTCAGCTTTCTCATTTGTAAATGGACACAACATTACCTATTCAATAGGACTGTTGGGAGAATCCAGTAACATAACCTACAAGAAACTATATTTCAGCTTTTCCCTCTGCTCCACCTTTCTGTGGCCTTTTACCCTCCACATGTCTTTCTGAAGATTTTTGTTAGAGAGGCCATGCAAGAGAAGAGCAGTTCCTCTGTATTAAACCCAGCAGCAAAATAAGCACCCAGTTCAGTATCCTCACTGCTAGGCCAGATCTCCAAAAGCAACGTGCTCATTCTCCAGGGCAACAACAGATGCTTGCTTATATCAGCAGCAGGCAGAGTCAGACATTTTAAAACAGAACATAAGGTCAACAAGCTCAGTTTGGCCAGTGGACATGATCTCTCACAAATATTTTTGAAGCCCAGGTGTGGAATTGGCTCATTGCTCATAAACTGCACTTCAGATCAAGTTTCTCTGTCTGGGTCACCAGGCCCAGTGCCCTGAGAACTAACAGAATGAAAGAATTTGTGACCTTCATGGAGGAAATAGTCTATGCATGGGCCTGGAATGTTTTTAGCCTGTTAGCTTATTTTTGCACATTTGAATGAATTCTTACTGCACAAAATGTTTTCCAACTCCAGCTAAGCGGGTTGCTAAGGTAAAAGTGTTCATGATTAATTCCCTTCCCAAACACACTGGAGAAAAGGAAAAAAGGCCTTGGTGGATATCAGTGTTTTCAATGCTGTGAATTCAATTCAATTTAATTATTTTCTCCCCATGGCTTTAAATTGAAGGGCTTCAAACTCAGGAGTTGCTGCTCATAAATGTAATTGCTTTCCCCTGGTAGAGGAGATTGTTCAGAGATAAAGGGCTCCAAAGTGCAAAGGATGTGAGGAGAGGGAAGAGATCTGGGCAGGACCTCTAGAGCCCTGGCTGTAAGCCTGGTCCTGTGACCACCAGCCTGTTGAACTCTTCTTCAGATTCCTCTGTATCTTCATTATTAAATTGAGGACAGATAGCCTCTCAAGCCTTTTCTAGCACTAAAAGGTTCTATTTTGCAATTGTGGTGACAATATTCAGAGACTGATATCTTTGCAGAATTCTGGAGTACTAAGAGGAGGAGGTGATTTGACATGTCCACCACTTACTGACTGTAATGTTGAGGAGCAGAAGAAATGTCCCCAGAGTGTGCTTTCCCACAGAAATAATAGTACATTCCCCTGGCCAGTTCTCAGTAGTATGGTGAGGATTGAAAATCAAAATAAGGTAATGAATGCAAAACAGGTAAGCTGAGGAAAACTCCAAAGAGATAGAGATGCTGAGAGTTTCTGAGCGGGGGTGAGAAGTTAGGGCTGGGGTGGAGATGGAGTGGGTATCTGGTAGTCCACAGGATGTAGGATGCAGACTGGGTGGCAAGAATAAAAAAACAGGTGTTGTCTATTCTCTGTTCTCTGTCTGGAATCTTCATCACTGGGGCAGACACGATTGATTGCATTCTCTGTTTCTTCTTTGCTGGTAGAACCCGGATTTTGTTCTGATATCTATCAACCTTTCTACACTCATTCGTCCAGGGAAGGTGGTCCTATCTTCTGATTAGTGAAAGCTTATTATGGCATTTCATTCTTCCTGTTAGTGATTGGTTTGTGCATAGCATGTGAATCAGTCCTGGTCAATACGATATGAAGCAGAAGTTACTCTTGAGAAAGGTTTTTCTTGTTCTAAGAAAAGAAAGACATGAGAAGCAGTGATCCTTTTCTTATGTTGGACTTTGTAGTGTCTGCATGTGCCTCTGGAATTGCAACAGCCATCTTGTGACCATAAGAGAACTGGCCCAAGGAAAAGCCGATATGCTAAGGATGACAGAGACTAGAAATCTGAAAAGAAATTGGGTCATTAGCAGTGTAATCAAGCCATTGAAATAACCAATCTAGAAGCCACACCACCTCTGGATTCCTTGGTTTATTAAAGCTAGGCATATGACCATTCTCTTTCATTTGCAGCCAAAAGAACTGGACCTATGCACAGATTGGCACCAAGACAGTCTGTGCACAATAACAGTTTGTATCTGTTCTTTTTAACTCCAAAGGCAGTGTACTTGATATTAGGTGATTGGACTTCAGTAAATCATGACAGAACAGCAAAAGAGTTAATTAAATGATCAACTATGGTCAACTGAAATAGAGTGCTAATTGAAGACAAAGTAGTTACGATAGAACCTGCCAAATAACTCTGTAAAATTATATTTAATAGGCCAGAAGATTGCTTCTGTTTGAATTGGACAAGCTCAAGTTTACAATTCACATTCAGGCTGAAAATCAGAAATTACCCAATTTTAATTTATTTAAAGCTGAAAGACTAAAACCAAACATCAAGTTTGATCCTACATATTCCTGAATTAAAAAAAAAAATATATATATATATCTCAATGCTTTACTAGGTTTCTTATATGAAAGTGAGGGCATGCATCAGAAAGAGGTAAACTCTCAGGAAAAAAAAAAATGGAGTCCTATAGGAAGAGTTGAATGGTGCATTAGTATAGATTATTTAGAGATATTTATTATAAGAAATTGTCTCAAGCTATTATAGAGCTCAGAAGTGTTAAGATCTGCAGTTGGCAAGTCTCCACCCAGAAACGCCAATGGCATGGTCCCAATCTGTGTCTGAAAGACTGAGACCCAGTAGAGCCAATGGTATAAGTTCCAGTCCAAGTCAGAGGCAGAAATACCCACAATATCCAGCTTGAAGACAGGCAAAGAGAGTGAATTCTCCATTACTCAGCATTTTTGTACTATTTAGTCCTTCAACAGATTGGGTGAGAACTATCCACATTAGGGAGGGAAATATGCTTTACTCGGTCTAATGACTCAAATATAGTTATCCAAGACACTCTCACAAACATAGAATAATGTTTAACCAAATATCTGGGCACCTCATGGCCCAGTCAAATTGACAAAGATGATTTAGAATCCTCTAATCCCTCAATTTCCCCTAAACCTTTCTTGCTCTGAAAAGCAGTTCTCTTTCCTTGTCTAATGAAGTTGTTCCCTCCTATTAAAAGCTTTGCAATGACTTAGCAAGGAGCCAGTTCTCCTCTTTCCCAATTGTACCAATGAACCCAACCCCTGCAGGTATCTGGAGTCAAATCCCAGAATGTATCAGTGGTCCATTTACAAAATTAAAACCAGGAAAATATATTTTCACACCAAAAATAATTACTAGTATAAAGAATTGGCAAGTTATTTCAGAAAAATCTAGTAAAGATCAATGGGAAAACATTCAAAAATACAAGATCAAGGAGAGAGGGTTGTAATATGAAATGAAATAGAATTCAATCATATGCATGAACCAACCAGGCATTGAATTCAATATATTGGCTCAATATATTCTTCATTTGCTTGGATCCATAAAATCTAGACACAATAGCGGGCCATGCTAAAGGAAAAGAAGTTGTTAAAAGTTCCTTGCTATAATGGAGAAGAAGGAATTCAAGGACGTAAGAGATAGCAATGTTAGGATGGATTTATCTAGTAAGGTTCATAAACATACACCACCCCTGAGAGAACCCAAAAGACACTCCATTCACAAAGCATGAGGAAATGCATCGCTTAGGGGAGCCCTTGCATCTTTTAGAATCATCTTAATGGCTGTTCTCTGTAGACCTGGGATGCTGGCTTCATTTTTCCCTGTGATGTTTGAAGTAAAGTTATATACTGAGAGTTAAGAGCAAAGATCTATAAAAAGCCACTTAGAGAGATTGGAGACTTCATATAGTTACTGCAGGTAAAGAGAAAGAGAGCTGATTAGAAATATGTAGCAGTATTACCCAGCAACACTGGGACTCCACTGATGTTGAGATAGATGAAATGTAGATGGCACCAATCCATTTGGTTGTGTGTGTTTGTGTGTGTGTGTGGTTTATGTGTGTGTACTTTCTTGGTAGCATCCAGCAATCTAGTTATAGGAGCTGAGAATTAGAGTGGTTAGATCAATCTGTGGTTGATACTTTTTAAAATATGTATAAGAAAATGACAAGTACATAGGGGAGTTGATGTAATTGAAAGAATTCAAGTATCAGGTCATAAGGAAGAGGATGGACTTGGAGGAGGGAGGAGAGAGCCAAGAGAGAGCTGTCAGAAGTAGAATGATTAAGGTATTAGCTCTCTTGATGAGTCTAAAAATTGAAGATTTGATGGGTTAATAGAATGACAGAGGATGACTATGTATTTACTAAACCAGGTTTTTCTTCCTTCTAGACCAGAAACAGATTTATTTCCCTGTTTCTCTTGTGAACTTGTGTCTGAATTTTGGCCAGTAGACTATGGTTAGAAGTGTTGTGTGCTGATTCTGGGCCTGATCTATAAAAGTTTCCATGTGTGATCCCCTCTTGGAAGCCACATGTCAACTTGTCAACCTTGGAAACCACATGTTGGAGATAGTGGAGTCACAAAATGGGTTAATAAGGAATTTTAGAACTGCTCTCCTATGCAAGGTGAAACTTGCACAAGAACTCCCTTCCCTTCCTACAATTGCACGTGAAAATTTGCTTATACCTCTACCTAAACCACCTTCATTCCTGGTCCCTCTCATTACACCAGAGAAGTCATTCCCTCTTCCTATCAAAACCCAGCCCCTTCACCTATATTAGGTTGTCATGTCCCCAGATTCTCAGAAAATGGATATTATTATAACTCCAGCATTAAAGTTTTTGTTCTCTTTTAACTTTCAACCAGTGTCAGATGGTTCCAATTAATATAAGCTAAATAAAACTGTTTCTACCTCAACAATCTCAATCTACTTCCACTTGCCAAAAAAATTACTCCCTGATACTCCCACCTCCATCTTCAGCATTATCAGGCTTCTGACTCCATCACACCAAAAAAACAGTTCCCATAAGAATCACCAATGACCTCTTTGGAATTAGCCCCGAAGGATATTTTCAGTCTTTACCTGTTTAATTTTAGCTCATTCAGCACTGTTCACACTCCTTCCTTTTCATCTTCACTTCTATAACTTTACTTTCCCTCAATTTCCTCCATCATCTGGTTATTCCTTCTTTGTCTTCTTTGTAACTTCCTCTTTAATCAACAGTAAGAAAATTCTCAACTCCTAGCCCCTTTCTCATTTCCTGCTCTGTATTTTAGTCTAGGCTGGTGTGTCTCAAAATGTGACTGCACCTGGAAAATCTCATGGGGAACTTTAAGAATAATATCAATTCCAGAGTTGCCTCCCACAAAAGATGTTTAATTGGTTTTGTGAACAAAGCAGCCATGCTGGATTTTTGGATTCAAAAGTGCAGCCCATGTTTAGAATCAGATCTCTTGCTTATGTCATCCCCACCATGGCTTGTATGACTATCTTGATTCAGATGACTGAACAGTTTTTATCTCCATCCCAGAAATCCCCTTCGAGTTCCTGATCCACCATTTGTGATTTTGGCACTTGGGAGCTTCCACGGAACCTTCCTACCTTCCCAGGCTCACCTCACATCACACTGTCCCTTGCCCATTGCCCTCCCTCACACTGCCTTCCATGCCTCACATTCTCTTCTGCTCTAGCCTTTGTACCTGTAACTCCATCAACCTGGGTTACTTTATTTAGTTAATTCTTACTATTCCTGCCATTCTTAGTTCTCAGGTCACACCACTTCCTCTGGAAATCTGCCACTCAAAGCTCCATGTACCATCCTTTCAAAGCACTGATCACAGTGATAATTTTAACTTTATTGGCAAGATAATTCATTTAAATCTGTCTTCTTTACTGGACTATATATATTATTGCTTTAACTATTTTGTGAAATCTAAGATGCTGACTATAAGATACATCATTATTTTACATATTACTAAGAAAAAAAAGCACTGACAAGTATAACATAGCCATTTACTTTAAGATAAATATGGATTTTAGATTTGACAAAGTAAAAAAATATGTGTATGAGTAAAATTTATTACTAGAGCATCCCACACTCGAATAGCCTTCCCTGCTGTCATCTTCCACTGGAGTGGTAAAGGGGACCCATAGGTTACATTACAGTTCACTCTCAGTGCTGTACATCAAATGAGTTTTGACAAATGTGTAATGACACGTATCCATCATTATAGTATCACACAGAATAGTTTCACTGCCCTGAAAATCCTCAGTGCTCTTTTTTTTTTCTTTTTTCTCTCTCTCCTCCCTAAACCTTGGCAACCACAGTCTATTTACTGTCTCCGTAGTGACACAGTGACAGTACAATGGTTCAGGAAGTCAAATCAATCAAATCCCACACCTCCTGAACATCCTTCCTTTCCATCTTGACTTCTGTAACTTTATTTTCCCTCCATTTCCCAAATCATCTGACCATTCTTTCCTTGTCTTCTTTGTAACTTCCTTCTCTACCAACAGTAGAGTGGCCAATGCTCTAAAACAGATCATCTCTGAGCTATGGTTTCTTTAGCTGTTTCCCCTCAGGCCTCTCCAGCTCAGTTGTTCTAATAGTTGTCTTGTTTAACATTATTACCAGTTATTTCCTTTTAATTTCAATCTGTAAATTGGTAAGAAAGGAGACTTGACAGTAGCCCATATTTAAAAATTAACATCTTGTTTCCAGTAAAGTGCAAGCCAAATAGAAGGCATTTTTCAAAATAGAAAAGGTAATGCTGCCCTCTCAGGGACCTGCAAGAAAAAAAATCTGAGTTCAATTGTTTCTCTGGAGTGGATCAGGGAAGGATGAGGCTGGGTATGGAGCAGGAAATTAGGTACTTCTGGGTGAAGTCTTCTGTGTGATCTCACTAGTAGATTGAAGTGAATTACTAGAATTTGGGGCATTCATTTTCTTTTCTTTTTTCTTTCTTTATTTTTTGTTTTCAAATATAAACATGAATGTGAAATACAAAGTCATCTATGTTTTGGGGGTTATCTTGTTTTCTTTTTATTTTAATGACCCGTGTTAACACTTTGTACATTGAAGAAAAGAGAATGAAAATTTCCCCATTTTCTTCTAGGATCATTGGTGAATTTACCACATGGATAAAAAATGCCCATGTTATACTGTTTACATAATAAACGATTCAT
The DNA here is from genome assembly GCA_004026805.1 of Lasiurus borealis. Lineage (NCBI taxonomy): Eukaryota > Metazoa > Chordata > Mammalia > Chiroptera > Vespertilionidae > Lasiurus > Lasiurus borealis. Next base: position 56,746 of record PVJN01002503.1, read on the forward strand.
AGTATGAGTTCTGTGGGTAATAAATGAGTGCCTACTAAATAATTGATTCTATATGTTCTAATTTTTTCTCCTCTCTCCCTCTCTCTCTTACACTCTTTCCCTCTCTCCTATTCTTTCTTCCTTCCTTTTTTCCCCTTTTGCCTAGAACACTGTGACTTCATGTGCATATCCGATGGATTTCCTGTCAAATATAAAGAGAAGCATAATTTTTAGGTAGCCATATTAGACATTTGAATCCTGAAGAAAAGGTAAAAATTAAAAGGTAGAGACTTGGGACAGCAAGGTAGGAGGGAAACTTGATTTAACAGTTTCCAAGGTGCTTCATTTTATGTCAGTTGTGAATAATTTTGCTTCTTATCTACTTTCCTGCCAATGTTGAGAAAAGAAGTCTGGCAACTCATTTATTCCCTCTACTAACATTTAGTTATTAATCACACATAATTTTGGGGGTGGGAGTAGAGAATAATTTATGGAAACTGAAGTTTATTTTTTTCTAAGTAGTGTCCTCTAATTGAAGGGCACTTTGCATTTGTGAAGCTCTGATCAAAGTTCTGTGATGCAGATGTCTGACTTCCCAACTGCATCAGTTCTGGTGAGCTCAATTGTACTGTGGAAACCAGCAACCCTAATCCTCAGTCTTAAAGCAGCAAAGTTAGTTTATTACTTTACAGTTCGTACCTATGTTAGAACATGAAATTGAGCTGCTTGTCATTGACACTCAAGACCAGGCTAGCAGAGACTCCATCTATACATTCTTGTATGATCCAGTGGTGGGAAAAGGCCTGAGAGCATGGCCATCATCCACTTACTATTTATTGGTCAAAGCAAATCATTGGAACAAGTTTGATGTATTGGGGTGGAGAATTATAAAAAAAAAAACCAGAGAGGGGCAAAATATATTTGTGAATAACCACACCATCTCCTTGATACCATATAGGTAAGGAACCTGAAACTCAGGGTCACTGGGGTAATTTGAAGGATGGCTATGTCTTCTGACCTCTATATCATCAACTCCAAATTTCTGACCTATATTTGCTGCTTTCTCCTCCTTCTGGAGATGCAGGGACATGAACTTGTTCTTGAGTATCACTTACCTCTTGTCTCTTATAAAACCCTTTTATTTCAATATTGAAATTTCATACTTCCTAAGACTCTCCATGGCACATAGGTGTCATGTAATTATTTGGCCTTATGGTGACTATATGTGTGACTCTAGATTTACATAACTGAGCAAACAGCTCTGTGGTCTAATTTCAGAGAGCTGGAAGGAGTCCATGAACACCCTCCCCACCCTGCTCTTTGATGCATGAAACTCCCTTAATAGCTATGGTTATCAACTCTTATTAATTGAGGTGTTTATATATTATGAATTGTGCTAAGTGTTTTACTTTTACAATTGCACGGAATCCTACAAAATGGGGAACATTTGTACCCCATTTTAGAAGAAAAGTTCCTGGTTCTTTAGCTTTACCAAAAAATTTTACAGTGAGTGAGGGATAAAGCACTGTTCTATCTGACAACCAAATCTATGCTTTTGACCCCCATACTTTATTGATCCCCAAAACAAGGGCAAAAACTTACATTTTACAATAACCTATACATAAAAGCCAAGGGACTAGAACGACAGAATGACTGGAACAACCAGTTGCTATGTTGTGTCCTGAGGCAGCCAATCCTCAGACGAGGGCCCTGATCAGCCTCCCCAGCTTGATCAGGGGTGGGGCTGGCTGGTCAACATCCTGTATCTCCTTCCCATCGCCTGGCCTCAAATGTCCCCCATTAGGGCAGGCTGGCCAGACTCCACCCTTGCATGAATTCATGCACCAGGCTGTGGGAACCCCATTTATGTCCTGTGTGGTTCAGGGTTCCTGTTCAGGGTTTGGGTTCTGGAGGAGTCTGCATGCAAATGAAAAGAGGCTAGAAAAGTGTTAATTGGGGAATATTGGGGGAGCAGGCAAGGAGCCTTCCCCTAGTGGAAAGACTATCCTTTGCTCTGGCCTTGCTATCCCTTTTATGGACACACCCATAGACTTTAGGCAGGAAATTTCAATAACAAAAACACATAAGACAAAAAGAATGGAGGCTGGTTCAGCTAACAATGCTTCAACTAAAAGTGAGCGGTTAGGTTTCAGGGCTTCCTGTCCACATCTTTCTATTAGTGAAACAATGTTCGGTTTCTGGCATCTCCCCCATTTCTTTCCTCTAAAAAATCTTGCATCTGCAGACTAGAAATAAACATATAAGGACAAAAAAATGAGACAAGCAACAATGGCTATGCTGAGAGGTGAACGAATCAGTCTGTAGTAAGTTTCTTTCTGGGCCAACAGTCCGTTAAGTCCCAGTTTCAATGTCCAACAGTTTTTTGAGTCTACATGTCAGCAATGATTTTTCAGTTCTAGATGATGGACAAATGGTGGTAATGTAGGTCCAACCAACCCTCTCTGGTTTGTTCCTGGGCAACCTGCATTGACACACAGCTGTTGACGGCTAGGATGGCAAGGCCATCTCAGTGTCTTCCATCTGTGGACTGTTTCTCCTCTTGTCTTCATGGTTGGAGCAGACCTGTCAGTTCCTCTCTGTTGTAGGAATCCACATGGTCTTAGAGTTGTTTTCTGAAAATATACAAACACACTCTCAACCAGAAGTTAGTAAAGGAATTTTTTTCTATACATTTGACTTGGGATCCTTTTTATTTTTGCCCAAATAATTTTCTTTTGGCTTATTTTGATACTATGTGTGTTTTTCATGGGTGTCTTGCTGTTAACATTACAAATGAAAATTAATTTTCAAAGTAAATAATTTCTCCTAGATGTAATTTGCTTACAGTATACTTTTCCTTACATAATATTACTCCACTACCCCCCTCCCTTTTTTTATTTAATTATTAGGAGGCTTTTGGAAAATTTTTATAATGCAATCTTGGTGACGTTAACATTTATTTATTTGCACAAATATATGACCGCTTTAGGTTTATTGCATTTAAGCAATTTTATCATGTGATGAACTACCAATAGAAATTTTAGTTAATATTTTAGGAACAACTTTTTTCTAGTACAATTAAATTTTCTTGAATATTCACTTATTTCAATTAGCCAATTTAAATTAATCTAAAAACTTGACTACTATTTTATTGTCAAATTTAATATTCTAACAATAATCTTAGTTTTACCATGTAAATATTAGTGGGAAGGATTATTTGTATTCTTGAGTAGGCCCTGAGCATTCCTGGTGTTAGGCTGGATTTAGAATATAGGGCAGCTGTTGGCCAAGTCTGTTTGTTACCTGGGTCCTGATTTGAGCTGTGCAAAATCTTTGTCTGTTACCTGGGTACCAATCTGAGCTGGGCGTGGGAAGTGAAGCAGCCATGGGGCAGGAGACCTCCCTCAGAAAGGGCAAGGGTTCAAGCCTCTGCAATGTTGGGGGGGTGAGGGTCTGTGCCCCACCTCTGTTTATCCCCAAGTTCTCTCTTGATGGCCCCTCTGTGACTGTGCCTGTCTTAGGTTGTTCCTTCCTGAGGAATCTTAACTGTCTCTGGCTAACCAGTCATCCTCCGGGGCCAAGCAGGGTGATGTGAGGTGCTGTTCGGTCTCCTTGGTAGCCTATGACTGCGTGGCCTCCACGCTCAGTACCTGCCTTGGGATCCCCTCGCCTGCTGACAGGGTCCTGGCATTGATCACATATCTTGGGGGACCCAGATTTCTTCTCCAGGGAGGACCCAGCTCACACCACTGGGCAAAAGACAGATCCATGGTACCAGCCACTATGAGGCTTCAACCTCAGCATGAACAGAAAGCTCAGGCAACATCTGTGGGAGGGTCCCTCTTGGCAAGAAAATGGAAAAGAAGGGCCAATATAAAATGTTCAAGTGCCTTCCCACTGCCTTAATTCTTTTCATATTCTTTTTTTTAAGTTGCTGCTAAACATTCAAAGAATTAGACTGTAAGTTTGTTTAGGATATTTGTACAATATACTGTAGTAAAATATCAAAAATTATAATGGCATTGTAGAATAATATCATATAAGGATAAGGATATTCTTTGTTCTAGGCCATGGTAATTCAATTTCAAACTGGCTGTCAATTTCTTTTTATATAGACAAGGTCTTAGTAACTTTCTTAGAATACTTGAATTGCTTACAAAGACTCTGGCTTTTCATTTAACTGAAAACCTTGATTTAAGTAGTTAAAGTAGGTATCTTAATTTACAAAGCAAAGCAAATTTAATAAATGTTTAGCTCTGATTAAAAGCCACAAATGTTTCCCTGCCTCCAGCTTAATTAATAATACAGGCGACTACAAGCTTTTTGTCATTTTAAATTCTACTGTTGGAATTTTAAGAAATATTTAGTTACTTTATTTTGCCCTTCTTAGAGCCCAAAACCTTTATAACATTTAAAATATAGTTATCAATTTTTATTTGATAAGGCTTTCTATGCAATTTCAAGTATATTAGGTAGATTAAATTTAAAAAGATTTCCTTTAAGAAGAGAGAACAAATTTCTTATATTACTCTGGGCCCATGGAGCTTTACAAGAATCATCTCTGTTAAAGCCTTGAAATTTTAACATGGAAAAAAACATCAAATATATATATTCATATATGATTTAAAGATTATAATACTTTTTATAATTATCTTAAAATATCAATTATATTTTAAACTGTTTTTTTATATTAAAATTTCTCAGTTGGGAATTACAGAATTAATACTTTTTTAATTAGACATAATTAAACATATTTTGAATTCCTAATAAATAAACAACATATTTTTAATTCCTAATTATTAAAGAAATTTTGAATTTTATTTAAATGAAACCGCAAGTAATCTCATTGCAGGAAAGCAGATATCCTTGCCTTCTCCAGCCACCTTTGAATTTCTCCATATCAGAGGTGGTTTCAGCAGTGGAGTTTCACTTATTACAGATTTTAAATTCCAAATACAAACTAAGATTTTAATTTGAACAAGAAACCACATTATTTAAGCATGCAAACCAAAAGTCTATAATAAAGTTTACTTTATATTTATAACCAAATTCTTCCCCATTAGCCTGGCTGCAAAAAAACGTTCCCACCCTACTTACAGATCCGGACTCTGCAGTTAGTCCGTGGGCTTTATGTGTGTTGAATTTCCCTCACCTTTTCCTCAGTGAATTTTCCACACCTTTTCTCAGTGTATTTTTCCTCCTTTGCTCTTAGGCAAAAAATACCTTCTCTTCCAGATGTCCCGAGGTCAGGGGCCAGATATGGGCAGGAAACCCTTTCCACGTCCCTGTTGAGCGCCAGATGTGGGCACCCCTTTTACATACCCAATGGTTCAGGGTTCCCGTTCAGGGTTCGGGTTCTGGAGGAGGCCACATGCAAATGAAGAGGTTAGAAAAGTATTAATTGGGGAATATTGGGGGACCAGAGGTGAGCCTTCCTCTAGTGGAAAGACTACCCTTTGCTCTGGCCTTGCTATCCCTTTTATTGAGACTTTGGGACACACCCATAGCCTTTAGGCAGGAAATTTCAAGGACAAAAATACATAAGACAAAAAGAGTGGAGGCTGCTTCAGCTAACAATGTTTCAACTAAACAATGAGTGGTTAGAGCAATTAAGGTTGTTGACTAGTCTTCGGGGCTTCCTGTCCACATCTTTCTATTAGTGAAACAATGTTCCGTTTCCGGCATGGGCCTCTAGTAACATATACAATTGCTGGGGGTGGGGTAAAACCATGGTACAGTACAAGTGAAGATTGTTGAGGATAGTCCAGTTTTTAAAGGGGAAGATTTAGGCATAATTGGAGGGAAGCTAAGGGAGAGATGCTGTGGGTCAGGAGTTTGGAGTTGGTGACATTCAACACTGAGGTAAGAAGACATGGCCATCCTGAAAATTATCGCAGAGTCCCAGGTTTCTTTTCTGTATAATGTAATGGAGATGGTATTAGAGGCAGGAAATGGCATGTTCCCTGTATTAATTTCTTAAGAAACTAAGTAGGTGCCACAAACTGGGTGGCTTACACAACAGATGCTTATTGTCTTGCAGTTCTGGAGTCTAGAGTCCAAAATCTGAGTATCAGCAGATTCATTCTGAAGATTGTAAGGAAGAATTCATTCCATGCCTCTCTCCTAGCCTCCACTATGCTCAGGTGTTCATTCCTTGACTTTTAAATGATCTTCTAACTGTGTCTAGATGATCTTATATTGTCTTTCTCTATGCACTTTTGTGTCCAAATTTCTCCTGAGAGAATGAAATGGAGGCACACAAAGCAGCTAAAAGATAAATTTTTTTTTCTGTTCTTTATCTCTACTTACTGTAGCTTCAAAATAATGTCGCCATGGGGGAGCATAATAGAAGTATTTCACCAGAAAATAGAGTACTAATGTGTTGCCTAAATATTGAATCTTTGCTTTTCCACTTAGTGAATTATCCAAATAAATCATAAAAGTGGTCATTTTTGGAGATGCCATACGTAAGACAATAGTTGTATTGGATGAAGGACCCACAGTACTCTAGAATGACCTCATTTGAACTAATCACATCCATAATAAAATTATTTTCAAATAGGGCCAGGTTCTGAGGTTCTGAATGTTTGAGAGGGGCACAATTCAATCCATAACAGTGCCCAGTGAGCGACCCTTGTACTTCATTATCACTGGAGAAGGTCGCTGCTGTTAGAGGCTGCCAGAAAGCAGGTGACCCAACCCAGGAGAAATAATAGGTCACTGATGCCTCGTGGGGTGGATTCTTACCTGTGATAGACAGGAAATTGGATATTCTGACTCCATGGCCTTAGAAAAAACACAAGTCATTGAAAAACTCATGTGATTTTGAAAGCCAGGCCAGTATTTGCATCTGGAGAACAAAACAGAATCACACAAGCTTCCCCCAACTCCCATGTCCTACCCACTGTGCCTCACCTTCCTCTCCTGCATCCCCTTCTTTGTTACCCTCCTGCATAAAGCCACAGCTCATAAACTTTTTGCCTCAGTCTCTGTTTCTACAGGAACCAGTACCAGTAGTCTGCACTACAGGGGGAAATGTACTTTTAATTGAGGACATAGTCCTGTATCTTATAGTCACTTTTTGTCTTTTTAAAAGTCCTTACCCCACCATCTACCCTTCTTAAGTATGGGCATCTCATTCCCAAAATGGTTGCTTTTATGTTTTATTTTGGATAATTCACTGGGTGGAAAAGCAAAGATTCAATATTTAGACAACACACTAGTACTTATGAAAGAGCTTTTTTTATGTTCTCGTTGTATATTTTCTGGTGAAATACTTCTATTATGCTCCCTCAGGGTGCGATATTTTGAAGCTACAGTAAGTAGAAATAAAGAACTGAATAAAAGTATCTCTTAACTACTTCATGGCGTCCATTTTCTTCTCTCAGACATTTATCAAAGACATAGACATAAAGGCAAATTAGTTAAAGAGAAATGCAGTTGAGCTCTTTGGGCTCAAAGGGTTTCATTGAAAACTGGTATGCACTCAAACAACTGCAGTTATTCTCTCTGACAGTTTGATTTTGTAAAAGTGTAACATGTGTACCACTTTCCTGCCCAAGCACTGGGCACAGGACTCTGCCATCTGACTAAGAAGCAGTGGGGACAGGACTTTGCCATTCTGACTAAGGGTGTAGGGGGGGTGGGGATGTTAATTGATGGGCAGGATGGCATGAGGAACTTAGATGTTACACCTGAAGGAGGCCTTGGTCAAGCTCTTACTTCACCATAATAGGATATGACTACGGACAAACACTTCATCTCTGGGCCTCAAGTTCTTTATGCTGTAAGGCAGGGAGGAAGGATGTACATGGCTTTTGAGGTATTTGCAGTGCTAACATTCTGCAATTTTGACTCACATCAATTATGGATATAGTCAAATTAGTGCCATACTGTCTGAAGAAAATTATCATTCCAACTCTATGTGTAGTAAATCTGCTCACAGCTTTTCTGAGAGTGGATTTGTTAAGACCAGCAGGGAAAGTCTTATTGTCTCACTTGGTATAAGCAGCCAGTTTGGCCAGAGATGCTCTTCTTCCTGGGGAGGAGGTGTCTCTTACTTCATTAAGACTGCAGAACAGGCTTCTTGGATAGGTAACAAATGAGAATCACAGCCAGATCTCAGAAGAGTTGTCATGTGGGAAGGAGGCCAGCTCAGCCAGGGAGTTTTGCCAGGAGCATGCTGGAGCTGAAAGAATCAACCCCAAGATGCTTTGGCCCTGGGGAACATCTGGGGATCGTGGCACTGGATGTGGACAGGGAAGTCATACTCCTCCCCTGACACACCCAGAGGTCCCCTGAGGTTGGAAAGGGGGGCCAAGGCGGCTCAGTGAAACACATCACCTTTTTAGTTGTTTAGATTGAACTCAACTTAAACCCTTCTGGATGCTTATTTAACTTTCTCTTCTCTGCTTGCCCTCAGATGAGGCCTGTTAGAGGTGACTCCGTTAACTACAGTCCAGATAAAGAAATTGCATTTTCCTTGTGCATCTGAGTTATGCTGCAAATTTTGTGAGCTCTAAACCTGAGGCACCCCACATATATAAGAAAAGATAAAGCTAGTGGATGTGCTGAAAGAAGCAGGTGAATAGCCTTGACCCTGTCCCTATTCTATACTCCAGTGTCCCAAGGCACATGTGAAGGACAAAGTTTAAAACCGCAGACATTGAAGGTTTGTAGCTACACAGCTCCTGGTGTCATCCTAGCTCCCTTATTGACTATGGCCACAAGCATGTCGAGCAGGATTATTGTGAGGCTTATATGAGAGAATACATATATTTAACAGATAAGCACAGGTCTGTATACACATTACACACAGGGTTGTTACATGAATAAAGTGGATGACAGCATCACTTTGGGAATTATGGGAAATGGCATGGTTAGCGCTTCTGCAAGTTACATTTTATTCACATTGGGACCTTCCCAGTTTCTGACTGCTTTAACCGAATAAATAAAACTATGAAAAAATCAACTCTTAGTAAGTGTAAAATATCAGCATTTTGTCCTTGTATTCCTGTAGCTGAGGCAAATAGCAAGGTTTGAAAATAACTTCATTGTCAATTTGTTCATTGTTTTATCACTTCTACATGGTAAATGAAATGGTAATTTTGAACACGACCACCGAAATCTAATTTCTACCTTAGAATGGTTATCACACCTTCATTCACCAGGTGAAGGGGAGGCTGTGAGAGAGTCTGATGTTGGGCCTTTGGACCACCAGCTATTCCACCCCTCTGCTCACTGAGGTTAAAGGACAGTAGTGCACTTACAGTCTCCTCTCTGCTAAGTGACACACAGTAGAATATGAGTATGTAGTTATCTTATGGACTTTTACTTAAAAAATTATTTAAAAAAAAACATGGTTGGTGCCACATTAATAAGCTGATTAAGCATTTATTCTGAAAACCTTGAAGAGAGTACAAGGGAAAGAACAAGAAACAGAAACCAAACCATCTCTTTTATTTATTAGATAAATATGCTTTTAGGATTGTATTAGATTTTTAGCAGACTTCCTTTTAAACTTCTATTCCCCAAACTTTTTTTTAGTGAAATAAGAGGTGGAATTAGGGACTGGTGTGCAGGGAGCTTCTGCCCCCGAGATCTTCGAAGGGAAATCAGAGAGGATGGAGACCAGACTGATCTGCTGACCATGAGGCAGCTTGACTGACCTCAAGACACCCATGGATTTGTGGGGTGAGGCAATGGAAGATCTGTGGCTTACATCAAAGGGTGCAGTTTTGACTAGTGTTTAAATAAGTAAACTGGCTTGCCTATTTCACAACATATGTTTCCCCACTATCCCAGAAAAGAAGGGGTGGAGGGTAGAGGCAGAGTTGGTTGGCTAGGGGCAAGGATAGCTTACTAGTATTTGAAGAAATGGAAAGAGCAGGTATGCAAAAGGGGTCCTTATCTTAAGGTGTTGGACTCAAAGATCTTATCAAGTCATCTTACCTTTGCTTTTGGGGGTTCCTAGCATCAATCTATTCATCTCAAGACTTTGTTTCATTCCATATATTTCTACCCAACACTCAACAGCAAAATGTAGAAATTATAATAATCTTGACTTGATGCAAATCACAAAAAGGCACTATAAATGCATAATCAATGTCACTATCAAATAGATAGTCCAGAAGCAAAGGAGAAGGAATTGTAAGCCAAGGTGAACTTGACTCTTGGCCTTCTGGCTTTCTCTAATCCCAACTGATTTCCCCCCTTCCCATATGTATTTTCTTCCCTCATTAGGGTATCAGATTCTAGAGGATAAGGACTATGCCCCAAATTGTATCATTACCATGTCTGAGAACTTTTTTATTTGGCTCTTTCACTAAAATCTCAGATCCAAAGGGACTTTATTTTATATTCCCAAGGCCATGTCCATAGCTACACTCAATAAATGTTTTTAAATGAATAAATTGATACATCTATGTCTTCTAGAATAGCAGAGTACCTGGAATATAGTGACACTCCATGAAGATGAAACTGAACTTGGAGGCAATTCTCACGCCTTTGCATCAACTGTGTTCAGTTTGTGAGAATGAGGCTAATTGGCAAAAGGGCAGTGGCGCAGGTGCCAGTGGTTGTACTGAGCAGATCAGAATGAGGTTCCTTCCAGGCCTTTGCTCAGGCAGTAAAAAAAAATAATTGACATAGTTAGAGCCTCTTTTCATTTTTCTCATCAAATTTATGTTAGATACAGTCACTGACTGCTTTTAAGTCAATTTCTTTTTCCATGCAGATAGCTCTCTGTCATGTAATCAGGAGTCAGGAAGCCACAATCTACACAAATTACTTCTCTCTACTCTTAGAGAGAGAAAGAAAGAGAGATAGAGATAGATAGAGAGAGAGAGAGAGAGAGAGAGAGAGAGAGAGAATATTCATCCTATAAAACAGCAAGTACCAGATTGGTTCTGTATTTGTCTCCTATCTTTGAACTATATAAAATGGAGCAATATCAGTGCAGGAAATTTGAGGAGGCAGGTGGATTTCCCACCAAATACTCAATTGAGATGAGGTAGTATGTGGATGCTAGTTCCAACGACACCCCATTATATCAGGTACTGTTCAAAATCTGGTTCAATATATGATAAGGAAAGGAGTAAGACCTGTGATCTCTCAGTAATCTTCATTACTTTATGACTGATTTCTTCATTTCAACCCCTGTTTGAAAGATTAGGTTGAAAAATTTCAGTAATCAAAGAGAATTTGAGCCTAAGTTTAATTGAGAAGTCCTAAACTAACATTTATCTAAAGCCTAACGCCAGCCTTATTGAGAAGGCTTTTATTAGAAAAAAAATGCATCTGATGAGGCTTTGATCAGGAGAGCAATAAATGAGAAGTTCTGAATATTAATATACAATGTTATTCTAGTTTATTTTTCTGGAAATAAAAAATATATAAGAAACAGCTGTCTGATAATTAAACTGAGTTTTTCAGAGAAATAAACATATTATTGAGCTTGAAATGTAAGATAATAATAAAAGGGGACTTATATCCTCAATTGACACAGATGTTTTCTACCTCAAAAATAAGAATCTATAAAAAATTTATAAAATCATCAATATCTCTTTTATATTATCTTTCAAGGGGCTCCTCAGAACAACACTTGCTCCATGGAAGTTGGCTCGGTACAGACCAAGTTCACTCACAAGTTCCCCAGGGCTTCCAGCTCTGGGGTTAGGAACTGATTGTTTCTCATTCATCATTAATCCCCAGCACCACGTAGAACGATTAACACAAAGTGAGTGCAAAGGGCCAAATGAATGATTTTTCATGTCTTTGTTCATGTTTTTCCCACTGACTCAGATAACTTCTTTTACCTTCCTACCAGCCAAATTTGACCATTTCCTAACTTAATACATATGTCTTCTGAAAATTCTTCCTGGGCAAAATTCTTTCCCTATTCATTATAGTCTTATTCTTAATTCACAGATAATTCACTCTCTCCAAGTACTTTAGACCTTGATTCGATTTACACTCAAACATTGTTTTCTATTAACTTTTCCCTCCAATCAGTTGCAAGTTCTCTGAAGACTGAAAACATTTAGTATTTTTCTCCCCCTACAGTGTGTACTTTGTGTACTTAGTAGACATATAATAAACAATTCATAACTTGGAATGCTAATGACCTCAAGTCTTCAGGAAAAAAATGTACCACCAGTGAAATCTGGGAATAAATGGGGCAATAATTACTTTAATAAGACTCCCTCACCCTAGCCCACAAAACACTACTTGCTCCCTGCTTGGTCTCCTTAATCATGAGGGTCTAATGTTTTAGCCATGAGAACCTAATTATTATTGACTTATTCTCAGTTCTATCCTCTTGTTCATGAGGTTGATGAGCTGACTCCTCTGTCCGGGATGTTTGCCAGGTAGGGGAAGCTTGTGCTAAAGTTAAAAAAGAATAAGAACTCAATTTCAAGTGCCTAATAAAACAGTCAAGCTCTGAAAATACAAAGTGCCATTTATAGGAAGGTGATTATTTTGTATGTTAATGTGAATGTTTGAATACATGTGAGAAAATAAAATGATTCTAATTTTTCCTTAAAATTTAAGTATTTTGAGAGAAAATCTGATCCTACTTAGGTAGACTTGTTTCAGATGACAATTTTGGGAGGTTGTTTTGGCCTGGGTTCTCCACAAAGCAGAGCCTGAGAAAGGCTTGTGTGAAGATAGCTGACTTATTAAGTGATCCCAGGAAGCAAGAGGGAGAGACAGGGAGCAAAACAGGGAAGGAGGGAGGCCAATAGAAGGATGGATATTGAATTGGTTACCATTATACTCAATCGCCTGGAACATATTGAGGAACCTATAATCATTTAGGACATGTAAGAGGATGGCAGTTGTCCATCAGTTTCTGTCCACTGTATCTTCACACTTCCAGAGAGGTTCTGGGGCAGGTATCAAGGATATGAGGGCCCACAGTAGGTGCCAAAAGCTGGTTGAAGCCTTCATGGAAGTAGCTGCCAAGTCAGGAATAGAAAAGAAAGACGGCTGAAAGGACCTGAAGCTATCCCCAAGGATGGCTGTACTCAGAGAACGTTCTGTTTGGTAGTACCACTGCCTGTGGCTGAGAAAGACCCAATGGTACAGAGGGACCTGACTGGCCTGTGTTATGAAAGGCCTCAATCAGTCATGGCCCCAAAACAGAGCCTGTTCAATTTTTTATAAATTCAGTTTTTTATTACAAACATTTTCCCTCTAAACTAAGGCATTGGCCCATCTTACAGAGGAAATAATTCAGCATTCCTTACTAGGAAGCCTGACTCTCATGCAATGTTGATAAAATTCATCGCATGTTTGGAAACCATTCCAGTGCCCATATCAGAACACCCAACCACCTCACATATCTCAGAGATGGGTGCTAACAGAGCTATTGTAGGGCAGAAGTCAAAGGATGCCCTGCAAATGACTTATACAAACTTGGCCCACTGAACATTTCAGTATTTATTGATTTCCCCCATAAATTTATCCAGTTGCTGATTTGATTATGTCCTTCATTTACTCAAAATTAATTTTTGAGAAGTCCATCTAGTCCTTTCACCTGCGGAAATACCATAACAAGTTTATAATCAATAATTTCTAAAGTGAAACAAATCCATCTTCAGGGCCAGTAACTAGGAAAGATGATCCTTGCCAAATAGCATATGGAGTTCATTATTCTTAATCATGCAGCAGTAGCCAAGGGGCACCAAGTGCAGAATATGACTATTTTATGAATAGGCATTTCTTTCTATCAGTTTCCATCCTTCAGTTTTAGGGAAATTATATTATGAAGGAAAAAAGTGAGGGCCATTACTCAAAGCCACCTCCTTCCAGTCAGAGGTAACTTTCTTAAATAAACTCAACCAGAATACTAAAAGGTGATACTAAATGGTGCAAATACTAACCAAGAGCAGTGATTTTGTAAGTGTTTCAGACTAAGAGTCACATGCTTTGCTCCAATGACAGGTAGTTCCTGCTCCCTCAAAGTGTTAGAGCTGATGTGCTTTTTGTCTTTTTTAAGATCTGGTTCTTCAGTGTCTCCTTTGATTTGGCGAGTTTTATCCTCACCAAGACCACCACCCCCATCACACCACTACCATCATCAACACCAAAGTCACCACCACAACCACCACTGTCATCTACCAACACCACCACAAACACCACTGCCATCACCACCACAATCACAACCACCACCCCCACCACTACAACCACCACCACCATCACCACCACCACCATGACCACCAGCACAATGATCCTACCACTTCTACCACCATTACCACCACCATGACCACCACAACCATAATCCCAATTACCACCACCACTATCACCACAACCTCCACCTCCACCTCTACCACCACAACCACTTCTACCACCATTTCCACCACCACCTCCACCACTACCATGACCACCATATTTTGCCGAAATATTTTGTTTTTAGCCATTGGTTTGTATTTTTTTTCTTGCTTCCTATGACATATAAGTTGGTGTTTACTGGTCACTGATATCTCCTAAAGTGAACTCTTAAAATATTGCAAATATAATGTGTATAAGGTAGGCAGAGGTAAGAACCTTACTGAGAAGCCACCTATGCTCCTAGAACAGTGGTCAGCAAACTCATTAGTCAACAGAGCCAAATATCAACAGTACAACGATAGAAATTTCTTTTGAGAGATAAATTTTTTAAACTTAAACTTTTTCTAACACCACTTCTTCAAAATTGACTCGCCAGGGCCATAATATTTTGTGGAAGAGCCACACTGAAGGGGGCAAAGAGCTGCATGTGGCTCACAAGCCGCAGTCTGCCAACCACTGTCCTAAAACATTGTTGGATTTCAAATTTACTATTGGTTGGAAACAAAGTGTAGTTTTGTTAGTTATGCTTCTTAGCAAAAATGCCATAACAACAAGTTCACACAAAATGCTGGGCTAATATTAACTAACTTAATTTTCATAATAATCCTGCCAAATAAAGTTTGTCATTGTCTTTTTAAAAAAGACTTATTATTTTACAACATTTTTAAAGTTTACAAGAAAACTGGGAGGAAAGTACAGAGATTTTCCATATACTCCCTGCTCCTACCCATTCACAGCCTCCCCATTACCAATATCTTCCATAGATTGGTATATTTGTTAATGTCATGAATCTACATTGATACATCATAATTATCCCAACTCCATAATTTACATTACTATTCACTCTCAGTGTTGTACATTGTATGGATTTTGACAAATGTATAATGACAAGCCATCATTATGGTATCATACAGAGTATTTTCACTGCCCTAAAAATCCTCTGCTCTCCACCTATTCATCCCTCCCCTGTGTTCTCCCTCAATCCCTGGCAACTACTAATTTTCACTGTCTCCATAGTTTTGCCTTTTTCAAAATGGTATATAGTTGAAATCATACAATGCATAGTCTTTTCAAATTCGCTTATTTCAACTTAGTAATATGCATTTTTTAAGGTTTTTCATGTATTTTTGTAGCTTAATATTTTGTTTCTTTTTAGTGCTGAGTTATATTTTATTGCCTGAATGTACCACAGTTTACCCATTCACCTACTGGAGAACATTTTGGCTGCTTCCAAGTTTTGGAAATTATGAATAAAGCTGATATAATCATTTGTGTAGACATAAGTTTTCAATTCTTTTGAGTAATGCAATTGATAGATGGTAAGTAAGAGTATGTTTAACTTTATAAAATACTGCCAAACTATTTTCCAATGTGGCTGCACCATTTTGCACTCTCACCAGCTATAATGAGGATTCCTATTTTCCACACATTTTTTAGCATTTAATATTATCACTGTTTTGAATTTTGGTCATTCTAAAAGGTGTATAGTTATCATTCATTTTCTTGATTTGCATCTTTTCATATGCTTACTTTTCATCCTATTTAATAAAGAGGGAATATGCTAATTGACCATCGCACTGTCACAAAGATGGCAGTGCCCACATCCAATAAGGAGGGAATATGCTAATTGACTGCCATGGCCTCAGAGATGGCAGCACCCACAGCCACAAAGATGGTGGTGCCCAGTCCCCTCAGCCCTGCCAGGGCAGCAGGTGTGTGGCAAGGTCGGGCCCACCTCCAGGTGGACCTGGCCTTGCTGCATGCCTGTCTCCAGAGTCCCCCAGTTCCTTAAGCTCCTCAGCCACCTAGAGCTAGCCCAAGGCACAAGCAAACCTCGGATGATGTCTGCTCTGCCCCTCAGGGCTGCCAAAGGCTCAGGTAACCAAGGCTGGCCAAGGCTTGTGCTGCCGGTATTGGCAGCAGCAGAGGAATGATGGGATGTTGCCTTCCACTAACTGCTGGATCTCCTCCTACCCCTGAGAGCTGCTGGACTGTGAGAAGGGGCAGGCTGGGCTGACAGATCCCTCACCCCCACGTCCAGTGTATGAATTTTCATGCACTGGGCCTCTAGTCTGCATATATTTTTTTGATAAGTAAACTGTCTTTGGTCCCTCATTGTTTTTTGTTGTTTGTTTGTTTTTTTTCCAAAAAAAGCACATCCAGGTTTTTTTTTTCCAAAAAAAGCACATCCAGGTTTATACTAGTTAAGTAACATGATCAATAGCTTATTTTCTGAAGACTATTCGAATCCAAGATTTTGTTGTTCTGAATTTCATACTCTTTTTATAATATCTTAAAAAGTAAGAAAAGTTAAAATGGGAGCAAGAGGAAAAGGCACTGCTTTCAGATAAACCATTTTTTAGTCCTTTTTGCGCAATTTTGATTTCAACCAAATGCAGAACACATTTTGCCCCATGAACTTTTCTCTTTAATTTCAAAATACATATAATTCATGAGGACTGAAATCCATAGATCTCTAATCCTTGAGCCTTAAAACCATCAAAATATCATAGGCCAGAAATAGTTTGGGGTCTGAGGTATCTTTTGCCTTTTTATTTATTTGTTTGTTAATTCTTACTGCAGGATTTTTTTCCCATTGATTTTTAGAGATAATGAAAAGGACAACAAAAAGGAGGGAAGAGAGAGAGACAGACAGAGAAATAAAAATAAAAGAAACATTGATGTGAAAGAGATATATTGTTTGGTTGTCTCCTGCACATGCCCAGACTGGGACCAAAAATCAACCTGCAACCCAGGTAAATGCCCTTGACTGAGTGTGAGAATCATGCCAGAGTCTGCCAAATGGCCAAAGCCGATTAGAGTGTGGAAACCTTGTTCAGAGTATGCTGGATGACAAGGCCACTCTGAGTGTGGAAATCTTAATCAAAGTATTCAAGGCTAAAAGACGATACATAGGTGCAAGGACACAGCAATCTCACAGTACACTGCACAAGCATGCCCTTCTATTACCCAGATGGTTGATGTCACTATTTGGCAGAAAGCCTCTTTTGTTTAAGTAGCATTAAAGTATGTTCCTAAGGCTACTGAGGCAGTGAGCTCTGATATGGCTACTCTGAGAGGCTGTAGTCTAGAGACAGTGCATGGCTGCTTAGATAATGGCCATGGGGACAGAGGCTACGGTTACTATGTAGGAAAAATCATTTGTTAACTAGCCAGTGTGCAGCTGCCTTTTATGTAGAACTTTGCTTTGATGGACTATTTTGTCTGGTGGCTCTTTATTAACAATAGCTATATGGTCACTGGCTCCTATAATGAAGACTTCCTTATACACATACAACCTCTCATGGCTTCTCCATCTACCAAGCATCCAAGAAGGTCCAGCCCCTGGCAGAGGGGCTTGGACCCAACAATTAGCACAGTGAGCAGGGTTCAAGGAGGAACTTGCTCTGACCCTGGGAATTGAACCAGTGACCCTTTGTTGTATAGAGCCTGCTCTAACCACTGAGCGCATTGGTCAGGGTTAACTTTGCCTTTTTTAAAAATAATATTTTTATTGATTTCAGAGAGAGAGAGAGAGAGAGAGAGAGAGAGAGAGAGAGAGAGAGAGAGAGATCAATGATGAGAGAGAATCATTGTTCGGCTGCTTCCTGCACGCTCCCTACTGGGGATCGAGCCTGCAACCTGGGCATGTGCCCTTGATTGAATCGAACCTGGGCCCTTCAGTCCACAGGCCAATGCTCTATCCACTAAACCAAACCAGTTAGGGCCCCTTTGCCTTTTTTTAATCTCAGTGGAAAGTTGTCCTCTAGTCCCAAATAACTTGCCAATAAGGAGTGATGTTTGAGTCCAAAAGATGTCAACTTGATTTAAGACTGCTATCTACTTAGAGAAAAGCAGATTTTTAAAAATGTGAGCTAATTGTTACTCATTTACATGTGCTCTAGGACACAAAAGAACCAGTTGTTCTACTCTTTACCTTTCTCCCCAACTATTCCTCCTTCCCACTGAGAATATAAATGTTCATGGAATAAAATTCTATATCTTAAAAAGATCATAAAAGAGCTTTGTGTCTTCAAAAATTTAAGGCATTATTATTTCCATTTAACAAACAAAAAACTGTGGGACCTTGGGATGTTAAACTATATGCCTAAAGCTACTAAATGGAGTAGATTTAAACTCTTACTGTAGTATCCTTTGTTTTCTTTTTTTTTTTTTTTTCTTAGTTTTTCCCTTACGTTATGATGTCAGTCCATTTTCAAGGGTCCAGCTTTTGGGTGGGAAGAGACTAAAATTAAGTTTTAGGGATATCTGTTCTCTTGTCAATGAACCCTTATAGAGGCTGGGCCTTGAGCAAGAGCTGAATTTCATGGGAACAACAGATATGCCACTGGTTGCCTGGACTCATGGGCTGGTAGGCTGAATAAGCACATGAGCATGAAGCTCAGGGCATGCTGGGACCCAGAGTAAGATCACCTAACTCTGACCTGCTTTGAAGAATGGAGAGAGACTTTTTCCCAGAGGAGGAATTCTATGGGGCCATAAAAAATAAGGAATTCTTACCATTTGCAGCAACCTGGATGGAGAGCATTATGCTAAGTGAAATAAGCCAGTCAATGAAAAAAAAAAAAAAAACACAACACATGATCTCATTGATTTATGGGTAATAAAGAACATTATAAACTGATGAACCAAAAGATAGATACAGAGCAGTAAAGCATCAAAAAGACTGTCAAATTACAGTGGGAAGGTTAGGGAGAGGTGGGGTAGATTAGAGACCAACCAAAGGACTTGTATGCATGCATATAAGCATAACGAATGAACACAAGACACTGGGGAGTTAGGGTATGCCTGAGGGGGGGGCAATGGGAAGATATGTATACATGTAATACATTAATTAAAAAAAATTTCAGATGCTTGACCGATCCCTGACATCCCACTTAACAACAGTGGCTAGGACAGAATTGGAACTGGTAAAATCCAAGGACCCAGTGTTTTTAGTCCATCCACCTCCTCACGCAGCATACACCAATAAACCTGGATCCTGCTTTCTCTCTAGCTTCCAGCATTCCTTTTGCCCTCCAAATTCACTCTTTCTGTTTCTGGCAGCCCCAGTTTGTATTTCAGAATACCACAAAGCTGAGCGAGTTTACTTGTATCCTTGGCAGATGGGACAGCAGTGTGCTGTGATCATGACCCTACTTGTGTTCTTCTTCTTTATCCATTCCACACTCCTAAGCAGCCAGAGGTACCCTACAATGATTTCTTTACATTTAACAACTTACCAGACAGCTCAACATTTTATCCTCTTCAAAGGATTGTCACATACTTTTGAAAAATAATAATTGTCTCATTTTGCATGGATAGGGCATAAACCACAAATGTGAGAGTACTAGTATTCATAGATTTTCCTTTTCTCTTTGTTTTTTATTTGCTGACCTCCACCCCCAAAATAATTCTTTTCCATCACCACCTACCAAATGTTTTTTATTCATTCCATTGCTTTGGATACAATCTTTGTATACCATGAAATTTATGCATGGGTGGTGTGGGGTGAGAGGGGGGGGAGAATGGGGGTGTCCTTCAGCACAACCTGCACCCTCTCTAATCTGGAACCCCTTGATGGATATCTGACCACCCATTTAGGCCCCATCTGGGCAGTTGGACATACTTCTCACAATTCAGGACTGCTGGCTCTCAAATGCCCTCCCCTGCAGGCCTGGTCACCCACACTTCCCTCCCCCACTGCAACTGTTCTACCCTGCAAGCCTGGTCCCCCCCAACTACCTCCCTGCTGACCTGGTCTCCCCCAACTGCCCTCCTCTGCTGGCCTGGTCATCCCTAACTGCTCTCCCACTTGTCTGATTACCCACAACTGCCCTCTCCTGTAGACCTGGTTGCCCCCAATAGCCCTCCTCTGCAAGCCTGGTTCCACCAACTGCCCTTTTGTCGGAAACCAAACATTGTTCTCACGAAATGGATGTAAACAGGAAACCAGAAGACTGGTCAACCTTAATTGCTCTGAAAGGTCAGAGCTAATCACTCACTGTTTAGTTGAAAACATTGTTAGCTGAAGCGGCCTCTACCTGTTTGTTTCATGTTAATTTCTGCTTTGTTATTTCCTGCCTAAAGGCAATGGGTGTATCCCAAAGCCTTAATAAAAGGGAGAGAAAGGCCAGATCAAGTGGTAGTCCTTTCCACTAGAGGAAGGCTCCTGCCTGGCCCCCCAATATCGCCAAATTAATATTTTCTAGTCTCTCTTTTCATTTACGTGCGGCCTCCTTCAGAACCATGAACCAGGAACCCTGAACCACAAAGTACGTGGAAAGGGGCTCCCACACCGTTTCCTGCTGACCTGGTCAACCTCAACTGCACTCCTCTGCTGGCCTAGTCACTCCTAACTGCTCTCCCCCCACAGGCCTGGTCACCCCTAATTGCTCTCCCTGCTTGCCTGATTGCCCACAATTGCCTTCCCATGCAGGCCTGGTCCACCTCTACTGCCCTCCCCTACAGGCTTGGGTCCCCCCAACTGTCCTCCCTTGCTGTCCTGGTCTCCCCCAACTACCCTCCCCTTCTGGCCTGGCCCCCTTCAACTTCCCACAACTGCCCTCCTCTGAAGGCCATCTTGTGGTGGCCATTTTGTGTCCAAATGGGAGCAGCCATCTTTGACCACATGGGGCAGCCATCTTGTATCTTGGTGTGATGGTCAATTTGCATATTACTCTTTTATCAGATGGGATTAGGTTTCCATAAAAATAACTTTACTATAAACACTTTAATGGTAAGTGCCTTATACAGGTGTACCATTTTAAAATCTTTTATAGCATTTTTTTGTTTGTTTTTTAATCCTAACCCAAAAAGTGAGGATATATTTTCCACTGATTTTTAGAGAGAATGGAAAGGAGGGCAAATGAGAGAGTAATAAAGGAGAGAGAGAGAGACAGAAAGAGAGAGAGAGAGAAGAGAGAAACATCCATGTGAGAGAGACACATTGATTGATTGCCTCCTGCTCAGCCCTGACTGGGATTGAACCTGCAATTAAAGCATGTGCCCTTGACCAGGAATCAAACCCAAGATCCTTTGGTCCTTGGGCCAACATTCTAACCACTGAGTCAAACCAGCCAGGGCTATACCATATTTTTACTGTACCTTTTCTATGTTTAGGTATACAACTACTTACTATTGTGTTACAATTGCTTCCAGTATTCAGTACTGTAACATCCTGTGTTTGTAGTACTAGTAAGCTATACCATGTAGACTAGGTATGTAGTAGGCTATACCATCTGTGTTTGTGTAAGTACACTCTATGATGTTGGCACAACAAAATTTCCTATGACATATTTCTCAGTCATTAAGCAATGCATGTACTGTATTTGTTTTTTGCTATTGCATTGTAGAGGTTCTGAATATATTTTGGATTTTAATTCCTAATAAAGTATTTGGTTTTCAAATATTTCCTTATTCCACATGTTGCCTTTTTATTTTGTTGATTGTTTCCTTTGATATGCTATGCTATGCTTTTTAATTTGAAACAATCCCACTTGTCTGTTTTTGCTTCTGTTGCTTGTTCTTCTAATGCCATATTTTAAAAAATCATTGCCTAGACCAATGTCAAGAAGCTATAAACTGCTTTCTTCTAAGAGTTTTATGGTTTCAGGTCTTACATTTAAGTCTTGAATCAATTTTGAGTTAATTTCTGGGTATGGTGTGAGAAAATGTTCCAATTTCATTCTTCTCCATGTAGATATCCATTTTACCCAGCACCATTTATTGAAGATAGTAACCTTTCCTCCTTGTGTGTTCTTGGCACCCCTCTCAAAAATCAGTTGACTGTAGATGTGTGAATTTATTTCTGGGTCCTCTATTGGTCTATATGTCTGTTTTTAGGCCAGTACCATACTACTATGGTTACTGTAGTTTTGTAATGTATTTTGAAATCAGGAAGTGTGATACTTCTAACTTTGTTCTTCTTGATAAAATTGCTTTGGCTATTTGGGGTCTTTGTGTTCCTTATAAATTTTAGGATAGTTTCTATATTTCCGAGATAAGTGCCATTGGAATTTTGATAGGAATTGCATTTTTTCTGTGGATCACTTTTGGTAGTATAAACATTTTCATGATATTAATTTTTCCAGTCCATGGACACAAATTATTTTTCCATTTTTCTGTTTTCTTAAAAATTCTTTTTAATTGTTATTTACAATTTTCAATGTACATGTCTTTCACCTCTTTAGTTAAATTTATTTCTAAATACTTTTTCCTTTTTGTTTCTATTATGAATGAAATTGTTTTCTTAATCTCTTTTTTAGATAGCTCATTCTTTATGTATGAAAATGCAGCTGCTTTTTGTATTTTGATTTTATATCTGCAACTTTACTGAATTTATTAATTCTAACAGTTTTTTGGTGGGAGTCTTCAAGTTTTCTGTTGAAAATATCGTGTCATCTGCAAACAAAGATAATTTTATCTCTTCTTTTCCTAATTGGATGCTTTTATTTCTTTTTCTTGTCTAATTATTCTGACTAAGACTTGCAATACAATGCTGAGTAAGAGTGGGCATCCTTGCCACATGTATGCATGGTACTGGGGGAAGGGCATGCTCCCAGTCCAGGGGCTGCAGCAGCATAGACTTTGAGCATCAGCAAAAGCTGCAGATGCTTCTGCTCTTCGTTTCCCTTGAGGTGATAGGTCATAGCCAAGAGGATTTCTCTTGATGTTGCGCTTTTAGTTTGGTGAGCAGAATGATACTGATAAAATGCTTTTTATGCTTTTCTATGTGTCCATCCTTGTTATTCGTGATCCATTGTGTTGCTGCAGTTATTAATTGTATTCTGGAACTCTCCCAGAATGAATTTCAATTGTGGGTAGTTGTTAAATTGTTGTTTCATTGGGGTGGTGGATGAAGGATAAAGTCTGGAACCTCATAATTCTCTATCTTCTGATGTTTCTCTACATGCATTTAAAAAAACAACTTTATCACCTTCTTCAAAAAATTTTGATTGGTATTGTGTTACATTTGTATTAAATTTGTAGATTAATTTGGGCAAAAATGGATCTTTTTAAAAAACAAAACAAAACTAGGTTAAACTATCTCTCCAGTTAATCAGAATGTCTTCTATTTTTTTTAATATTATAAAGAAGTTTTAAACATTCTTTGTTAAGAACTATATACTTTATAACTTTTGTTGGTATGGTGATTGCTATCTAATTTCTAACTGCATCTTGTAGTTGATTTTGCTGCTATGAAGAAATGCAATTTATTTATCTTGTGTGTTTACTTTATATCTGGCAACCTTGTTGATATCTCTAATGAGTTAGGGATTAGGAGGATAGCTGTGTATTATGGCCAAGGAATACACAAATACTTGAGTATAAAACCAAAGTCACCCCCTGGTTTAGAGCTAATAGTCAGAGAACCATTGATAACAATCCCTACAAACTATCTAATAACCTTGCTTTCTCCAAATATATCCCCTTGTTTCCTCATTTCTAAAATTTCCAGAGTCACAACTTGAAACAAAAGGAGCCAGGTCAACAATGGGCCCAAATTAGTGGCAAACACTCTGGAAAGCAAGATAGAAACCCTCTCTCCTCCATCTCTTCCCAGGATATCAAAGAATGAAACTCAGGAGCAGAGCTTGCAAACCCTTGGGGGAGAAGGGGACTTTTCTCTCAGGAAATTTGTCAAGCCCTCTTAGTATTATGAGCTGTGATTGGTGTCTATAAAGGCGAAGTGAAGGTAAGAGGTATGGAGGACACGGAGGAATTAAGCGATTTGTTTGATTTAATAGGATAGGGCAGTGGTTGGCAAACTCATTAGTCAACAGAACGGCAAACCGAGGCTCGAGAGCTGCATGTGGCTCTCCAGCCGCAGTTTGCCAACCAAGGGATTGGAGAATCTGAGCTATCATCTTGAGATCTGATTGGTACTGAGAGCCAGTCCAGCAAAAGCTTGGGCAGAACACTTCTTTTCTATTTCCATAGCAGATTTTTAAACCCCAGTTATCCAGATAATTCCTTTCAACTTTTTGCTTTAATTTGCTTGTACAAATAATCCTCAGCTCATTAAAAACAAACAAACAAACAAAAACTCTGACAGATGTATCAAGCTGCTATTCTCCCGCAGTACTTTAAAAGGGCCACCATGAGTAAGCACATTCCCAACACTTGGATATAAACCCTGCACTCCCTCCTTCCAGTAACAATTTGTTGCAGATAATCTTGCTAGTGGAGTATGCTCTGTGATAGGTGCTCTGACACCCCAGAAGGCAAATTCCAAGCTCTTCTGGAAACTATTTTGTAAGAAAAAGTCATGAGGAAGGATTACCGGGGGAATTTTGAAAGCGGGCCACCCAATTAGGCAACTTTTCTTTTCTAGGATCTGTAACTTGTGCTCACAGTTTCAGTATCATATGGGCACAGCCCTTGAACTCTAAAATTTTTGAAAGAAATTCAGCTGTCCCAGAAATCCCAGATCAGTGGCAGCCACATTGGTCTTCTTGAAAAGCAGAAGTACTTTCACAAAAAGACAGGGGATTCACCCCCTTAACCATACTGCCAGTCAGTTCTCATAAGTTTATAAATGTATAGGAAAACATAACCATTGTTGTAACTTTAGGAGATGAAGGACAGAGTAGAGGAGAAAAAAAAGTATTAGGAGGGGTGGAGGGAGTGGCAAAAAGAGAAGAAGGAAGCTTCTGACTGAAAATTTGCTCAAGGGAAAGGGAGAGAGAGACAGTAGTGCTTATCCTGGGTGATACATTAGAGAACTGGTGATTGCCTAAAACCGTGGATAGTACAGAAAGCCATATAGACTATGTTTTATTCTGTGCTTACATATCCATGGTAAAGCTTAATATGTAAATTAGGCACATAATAGATTAACAACAATCCTATATAATAAAGAGGTAATATGCAAATTGACCATCACACCCTTGCACAAGATGGCTGCTCCCATGTGGTCACAAGATGGCCACCACAAGATGGCCAGCAGGGAAGGACAGTTGTGGGAGACCAGGTCAGCAGGGGAGTAAAAGTGAAATTGTGGATAGGGGTGACCACTGTATTAGTAACAAGTTGGGGGTAAGCAGGCTGGCAAGGGAGGGCATTTGGGGGCAATCAAGCTTGCAGGGGAGGGAGGGCAGTTGGGGGGGACCAGGCCTTCAGGTGAGGGCAGTTAGAGGTGACCAAGAGGCAGGGAAGGGCAGTTGGGGGTGGGGGGGACACGGCCTGCAGGGGAGGGCTGTTGGGGCAACCAGGCCTGCAGGGTAGGGCACTTTGTCTGGGGCCAGGCCTGCAGGGGAGGGCAATTAGGGCTGACAGGTTGGCAGGGGAGGGCAGCTGGGAGTGACCAGGCTTGCAGGGGAGGAAAGTTGGAGAGGCCAGTTGGGGGCAATTGGGCTGGCAAGGGAGCAGTTAGGCATCGATCAGGCTGGCAGAAGAATGTTTAGGGGATGAACAGGCTGGCAGGCAGAAGTGGTTAGAGCCAATCAGGTAGGCAGGCAGAGGAGCGGTTGGAAGCCAGCAGTCCAGATTGTGAGAGGGATCCCATATTGGAGAGGGTGTAGGCTAGGCTAAGGGACACTCTCTCTTCCCCCAGTGCATGAATTTCATGTGCCACGCCTCTGGTAACTAATAATAAAATAGAATAATTATAACACTATAGTGTAATAAAAGTTATATGCATGAGGTCTCTTTCTCTTCTCTCTCTCTCTCTTTTTCTCTCACAACCATTCTGAAAATCAATATGACTACTAAGTGACTGACAGGAGGATAGCATATACAGTGTGGATATGCTGGACAAAGAGATGATTCACCTCCAGGATGGGACAAAGCAGAATGTTGGGACTTTCATCACACTACTCAGAATAATGCACAATTTAAAACTCTTGAAGGGTTTCTTTCTGGAATTTTCCTTTAATATTTTAACACGTTGATTGACTGCAGAAAGTGAAACTGTGGGTAGGGGTGACCACCGTATTAGTAAAAGGGAAGAAGTGTTAGTGTAGAATCCACAACCAAGAGGACTCAGACACTGGGGTATCTGGCAGGTAACTAGCAGCGAGAGACATTTAAAATCACACCTGGCATTGCCCTTGGTCATGTGAAAAGAACAGAGGTTTTATTTTATTTTATTTTATTTTAATATATTTTATTGATTTTTTACAGAGAGGAAGGGAGAGGGATAGAAAGTTAGAAACATGGATGAGAGAGAGACATCGATCAGCCGCCTCCTGCACGCCCCCTACAGGGGATGTGCCCACAACCAGGATACATGCCCTTGACCGGAATCGAACCTGGGACCTTTCAGGTCGCAGGCCGATGCTCTCTCCACTGAGCCAAACCAGTTTCGGCATGAGCAGAGGTTTTAAAAGCAGAAAGAGTGGAGTTCAAATTCTGGCTTGTTACTTAACCTCCTTGGCCCTCAGTTTCCTCATCTGTAAAAGGAGGTTAAATCACCAGTGTTGTCAGCAGGGTAAAAATGAAGCCTATAAAAGTCCTTGCATATGATAAGTCCTATACTGTAGTATCCTGGCCATATTCTTGGTCTTTCTTAAGACCGAAGAGCCAGGAATGCACAAGGCTGATGGCTGTGTTCTTTGTGATTTAATTGCCTGGATGGGAGCCAGAGGGTAAGACCACACCCTGTGAGTGGGGGTGGAGCTTTCCCTGAGGAAAATGAGCATCACAACTGATACCTTTTCTTGGGTGAGGTCAAAGTTGCTGCTGTGACAGGAAACTAGGACAGTGGAGGCATCAGGGATGTCAAGGGGGAACTTCCTCTGGGAAGTGGGAAGGCTGATGATGGTTGATCTTGGGCTTTTCTTCAGGAGACATGCATATGATGATCTTGCTGGAGAGAAGAAAGGTGCTCCCTTCCAGATGGTGGCCATCTGGGAGCAAGTCAGTTACTCTGTTTTCTTCCTACCCTCTCTGACTTTCAGCAAGGCTTTTCAAAGTGTTACAGCCTTCTCTCCACCATCCTTGAAGGTAATGAGCCATAGGGAAGGAAAAAGAGGTACAGATAAGAAAAACTAAAGACAGAAAGAAGCCATCTCCAGATGCCAGAGTGGGAAATAAACCTGCAAGGGCAGTTTCCAAATCTTAGCTATGGTGAATTGTGCTGCTATGAACTTAGGGGTGCATATATCCTTTCTGATTGGCATTTCTGTTTTCTTGGGATATATTCTTAGAAGTGGGATCACTGGATCAAATAGGAGTTCCATTTTTAGTTTTTGAGGAAACTCCATACTGTTCTCCACAGTGGCTGCACCAATTTGCATTCCCACCAGCAGTGCATGAGAGTTCTTTTTTCTCCACATCCTCACCAGCACTTGTCATTTGTTGATTTGTTGATGATTGCCATTCTGATAGGTGTGAGATGGCACCACATTGTCATTTTGATTTGCATCTCTCAGATGATCAGTGACTTTGAGCATGTTTTCATATGTCTCTTGGCCTTCCTTCTGTCTTCTTTCTAAAAGTATTTATTTAGGTCCATTGCCCATCAGCAGGTGAGTGGATTAAAAAAAAAACTGTGGTACATCTACACAAGGGAATACTAAGCTGCTATAAAAAAAGAAGGAATTCTTACCATTTGCAACAGTATGAATGGAACTGGAGACCATTATTCTAAGTGAAATAAGGTAGTCAGAGAAAGATAAATATCACAGTGATCTCACTCACTTGTGGAATATAATGAACAACATAAACTGATGAATAAAAACAGATCCAGAGACAGAGAAGCATTGATCAGACCAACAAATCTCAGAGGGAAGGTAGGAGAGGGGAGGGGTAAGGGGGAGAGATCAACCAAAGGACTTGTATGCATGCAATGGACACAGACATTAGGGGGGTGAGGGCATGAGTGGGAGAGGTGGAGGAGGCAATGAAGGGATAAGGACACATACATAATACCTTAATCAATAAAGAAAAAACTTGCATGGGAGCAAGGGCCAGCATTCTAGAGCCTGAGTTGCCAATGACAGCAGAAAGGACTATAGGGGGAATGTGTGCCTGCTTCAGGCCACCTCCAAAAGTGAGCAGGATATTCTGACAAAGGCTGGACTTGGTGTAGCCAAGTGGGTCATTTAAAAGAAGTATACACTCTTTTTAATGAATAGTCCCCAATTATTGTTAGCTCCAGTTTAGAATCAAGATTTAGCTAATTATCCTCCAAAAAAAGATTTAAAAAAAAATTCTATCATTACTGGCTTTTGATGTGAGAAACTTTCTGTTGTGGTGGTCAGCTTCTCACAAGAGTCATAAACTACACCACAGAGTTCCCCACTGGTTTCAGAAAATGACCAACCACAGAAAATCCTTTGCCTGACACTGAACATTTTTCAGATGTCTCCAAACCGCTTGTCTCTCTGCAGCTACCCAGGGACTGCTGAATATACCCAAAGACCAGTTAGAAAATCCTCCCAGCGTCTGTATCCCACCTTCACAGAAAGCCTGGCACCAGAATACTGCCTGAATCTTTATTTTTCTTTTATAAACCTACTCTCTTTTCTAACATCTTTGAACCCCTGCTTAAATAAAAGTGATGGCAAATGGGTTTCCTTGCTTCTAGTTGATGAGTAAACAGTCGGTGTTAATTTTGTCTCGGATTTAATTTATCTTTGCAACTGAGAAGTCATACCCCAAAATATAGCATTTACTAAATGAGAAATTTGGAGGAGGGACCCTAGAGAAATAAAGAGTTTTTGTTTCTTGTAGTTTCTGGTTGGAAGGGAACCTAGAGGAAAAGAAGAAATGAGTAGAGGCACTTATGAAAATGAGGCCTGACCCCCAAAGGAAGTTGCCTGACTTTTACCTCTTCTTCCTGCTACACTTATACTAGCCTTTATGGGGGATTCACGGGTTCCACCTGTAGGTAAACAGACAAAAGGTGCCCATAATGGTTCCACAGCTGGAGAGGAAAAAGAAAAACTTTTAGGGAGAAAGGATGTCATTGGTCCTCATGGGTGTGGTGAGTGCAAACTTTATGGCTGAACATAATTTCTAAAAATAAAATGTATGCCCTGGCTGGTGTGTAGAGCCTGTGCACTGAAGGTTGTAGGTTTGATTACCTGTCAAGGAAGCATACCTCAGTTGTGGGTTTGCTCCCCTCCTTCTGGTCCGGGCACATATAGGGGGCAACCAGTCAAATATGTCTCTCTCACATCCATGTTTTTTCTCTCTCTCTATTTCTCCCTCTCCATCCCTCTATTCTCTCTAAAAAAGTTAATGGAAAAAATGGCCTTAGGTGAAGATTAACAATAACAAAAAATGTATGTACTAGTTCAACACATTAAATCAAACCAAATTAATAAGCATCTAACATCTTCATGGTTCAATATGTAACTGATCATAAACAATATGTGATGGAAATTTAATTCAATTAAATGGTAATATTGGCTTCTCTAGAAGTCCTTTCCAATGTATGCAGATTCTAAGTTTGAGCTTTTCACAGAACCTAGTGAATAGCATGTCAGAATAGGACACGGGATTCTAAGATGCTCTTTGAGCCTGGGCTGGAAGGCTTCATTTAAAGAGATGGGGTATCATAATTTAGAAAGATGTTTGAATTCTATTTTTTCCAAAGGCAATGAGCACCCTTTGGCTTCATTCAACTTTAGGTAGGATATCATACACCATTCTTAGGGTAACTAAATCATTTTCAGGCCTCAGAAGAGTGTTAGGTATAAATGAATTTATGTTGACACTACTGCCAAAATCCTGATGGTTTTTATGTGGGACTCCACACCCTGCTCCTTCAGCCTTCCCAGCATTCTCGAGGGGTATAGCCGCTTCCCAAGGACACTATCACAAATAGCCTCCTTTGTGCTCACTGTTCTGGGATGTAAGAGCTACAGGCTCCCTCAGGTGAATGGCAGTGATTAAGGAGCCAGGGAGGAGAGCTGGACTTCTCACCTGAAGTGTTTGCCTCAACCGGAAACCATCTGCTTTAGTCCATACACTCAGAGCCTTTCAAAAGGGCAGGCCCTTCCACCTAGTCTGGAGTGCCTCACTCCTCAAGACCAATCCTTCAGGACCCCAAAGGTCTAAACAGGACAGGAAGCATGCCAGTACCAAATCTCCATCCCTTATTTTCTTTTCTTTCATTCATTCTCTTGAAGACAATCCTACTCCCCTTTCTTCAGAAAAACACAAAATCCCAGGTATGTCTGGATCCAGAGAGATCACCAACTAGATATTTTCTTGAACAGCCACACTGTATCCCCGCTTAACCTAGCTGAGGACACATCACACATTCATCATTTGAACAGAGCCTCTGAACTTCAGTATGCAGTAGTGTGTCTTAATCTACATGCTTGACTCTGGTCAAATTCACAGTGCATGTATCTGTGAGGGTAGCAGCTGGTCTGTGAGATTTATGTGGATCGCCCATGGACTGGTGAGGGCTTCTGAATTGCTGTCTGAAACTCTGCAGGAGATTGTGTGGGGAAATAACACCTTCTTCTTTAGGACTGGGGTACATTCTAAACTCCAGAAAGCCTTCCATGATCCTACCAAATGGATGTAACTTCGCTCTACTTCAACTCACCATAGCTCAATGTGCTCCTCAACAGCTCACACCTTTTGTTACAGGACAGAAAGAGCTTGTCTACCCAGTGTCAGCAGAGGCAAACACTGAAAACTGAGAATTGCAGTGGAGAAAGACTGGCTATTTTATTATGAACTAGAGGCCAGTGAATGGATTTGTGCACTGGTGGAGTCCCTCAGCCTGGCCTGCAGCTCTCTGGCATCCCCTGAGGGGTCCTAGATTGCCAGAGGGTGCAGGCCATGCCAAGGGATCCCACCAGTGCACCATTGGGGCCAGGGAGGAACTGTAGGAGGGCTCCTGGGGTTGTCTGGCCCATCTTGCCCAGTCCTGATCAGCCAGACCCCAGCAGCAAGATAACTTTTTGGTCAGAGCATCTGCCCCCTAGTCGTCAGTGCACAATCATAGCTACTGGTTGAACAGTCACTTAGGCTTTTGTATATGCAGATTAGAGGCCTATTGAACAAAATTCACCGAGGGAGTGCTTCCTCAGCTTGGCTTGCACCCTCTTACAATCTGGGACCCTTGGGGGATGTCCAACTGCCAGTTTAGGCTGGATCCCTGCAGTAGATGGACATCCACCTTACAATCTGGGATCGCTGGCTCCTAATCATTGGCCTGTCTGCCTGCCTGCCTGATTGCCTCCAACTACTCTGGCTGCCTGCCTGATCACCCCTAACTGCCTCTGCCTGCCTCATTGTCCCTAACAGCTCACCTGCTTGCCTGATTGCCCCTAACTACTCCCCTGCTGCCTAATTGCCCCTAATCACTTGCTTGATTGCCTGATTGCCCCAACCACCTCTGCCTCAGACACCCCCAATCCTCCCCCCCCCCCCCCCCCACACTGTGGCTTTGTTTGGAAGGACGTCCAGGGTCGTTCAACTGGTTGTTTGGGTGTCTGGCTTAATTAGATACTACATTTTTATTATTATAGATGGTGCCATCAGGAGAACAGAAAGTTAATGCATAAGCTGAAGTCCTCTATGCTGGGTTTGGGGAGGTTTTAGGAGGCTGGGGAAAGAGGTATGCAAAGGGCTACTGAGCATTTTAATCAGAGTGCCTTGGAACAGAAGGTTTCGTACCTTGCTTATAGGAGAATAGGTTGTTCCACCACTTTTGGAGGGCAGTTTAATTGAGCAGTTTTAATTAGGTTATGTTTCTGCAATGTACAGGACAAAAAGAAAGTGTGAAGGAAATAGAAATTTTAAAGGTCATTCAGTCTTACTAGTAATATAGAAAATGGAAATTAAAATACCAAAATGATTTTACCCAATAGATTGATAAAAATATAAAGGTTTGTCAAGTGCTAATGTATGGGGATATGGCCACTTTTACACACTGCTTGACTGAATGTGAATTGGCTCAGCATTTTAGGAAAATTTCTTACATTATCTATTGAAATTAAAATACACATCCTCTTTGAGGCAGTAATCTTAATTATAGAAACTCTCCTAAAGAAATTAAACCACTAACATACAAAGATAAATATTACAGCATCAATAGTAACTCTCAAAATTTATAAATATGCATGTCAATTTATGCTATATATCCATATTATAGAATATTACACAATTATTTTTAAAAGATATGTGTGTGTGTATGTATGTGTGTGTGTATACATATCCTATCTAATATACATACATATCCTATCTAATGAAAGAGCAATATGCAAATTGACCATACCTCCGCTATGCCCATCAGCCAATCAGAACGAGTATGCAAATTAACACAACCAAGATGGCTACCACCACAGACAGAGCAGGAGGGAGGCTTGGATTGCCCCTGGCTGGTGCTTAAAGCAACAAAATTTCAATGGCTGTGCCAGCAGAAGGCTTGATTCCTTCAAGGCTACAAAGTTTCAATTGTAGAAGATAAATAAATCCCGATACCAAGGTTTCCACTTGGGTCACTAGAGGGGCATGGATGGCTTGCAAACCAGCATATGCCCCTCACTCAGGCCACCCCACACCCTAAGGGAACACCCACCCTGATCCAGGACACACTTCATGGCAAACCATCTGGCCCCCTCTCATGTACCAGGCCTTTATCCTATCTAATAAAAGAGTAATATGCAGATTGATAATCACTCCAACACACAAGATGACTGCCCCCTTATGGTCAAAAGATCCTGCTCTCATGTGAACACAAGATGGCCAGCAAGGGAGGGCAGTTGGCAGGGACCAGGCCTGCAAGGGAGGGAAGTTGGGGGTGATCAAGTCTGCATGGGAGAAAATTTAGGGGTGACCAGGCTGGCAGAGGAGGAAAAGTTGAGGGCAACTGAACCTGCAGGGAAGGGCAGATGAGGGGGACCCAGGCCTTCAGGGGAGGGCAGTTAGGGTTGATCAGGCCTGCAGGGGAGGGCAATTAGGAGTGACCAGTCCCACAGGGGAGGGCAGTTAGGGGCAAACAGGCTGCCAGGGGAGCAGTTAGGCATCAATCAGGCTGGCAGGGAGTGGTTAGGGAGTGTTCAAGCTGGTAGGCAGAAGCAGTTAGGGCAGTGTTTCTCAACCTGTGGGTCACGACCCCTTTGGAGGTCGAACGACCCTTTCACAGGGGTCACCTAAGACCATCGGAAAATGCAGATATTTACATCACGATGCATAACAGTAGCAAAATTTCATGGATGGGGGTCACTACCACATGAGGAACTATATGCAAGGGTCGCAGCCTTAGGAAGGTTGAGAACCACTGAGTTAGGGGCAATCAGGAAGGCAGGCAGGTGAGCAGTTGGGAGCCAGCAGTCCTGGATTGTGAGAGGGAAGTCTGACTGAATCGGGCCTAACCAGGCAGTCGGACATCCCTCAAGGGGTCCCAGATTGGAGAAGGAGCAGGCTGGGCTGAACAATACGCCCCACCCCCATGCACAAATTTTGTGTACTGGGCCTCTAGTCTATATATATTTATAGCCCTGGAAAGTTTATTGAGATTTATTAAGTGAAAAATAACAACTTCAAAGATATATGTATGGTAAGACTCTATTTTTATTAAAATAAACATATT
The DNA here is from genome assembly GCA_004026805.1 of Lasiurus borealis. Classification (NCBI taxonomy): domain Eukaryota; kingdom Metazoa; phylum Chordata; class Mammalia; order Chiroptera; family Vespertilionidae; genus Lasiurus; species Lasiurus borealis. The sequence goes on from PVJN01002503.1 coordinate 90,566, forward strand.
AAATTATTTATTTATTTTTTGAACAAATGTTTTGAAGGCCTAGCTAGCTTTGTACCAGGCACTGGAAATATAGTGGTGAAAAACATTTTCCTGCCTTCCTGTGGGCTATTTTAGCATAAAAAATGCAATAGAAAAAAAATGCCTCAAGAAATCATAGAAGGGAGGAAAAAGGGTATAGAGATTTTTTGCTTTTTTATCAATGCATTGCTCAAATTGTTTCTGTCAACCAATGTCACTTTTATAATTAAATTTAAAAATTCACACACAAACAAAACAAAAATGTCACCCTAATGAAATAATCAGAGGCACCTGGGGATTTATGTACAAGGAGACATTGTCACGTTGTGTTTTTGAATTTGGCTTTGAAGTCACACATACTTGAGAGAAGTTACATCTGTCATTGACCAGCCATGTAACCCCAAGTAAGTCCTTTGACTTCTCTGTTTCTGTTTCTTTCTCAAAAAAGTGGAAATCATAGGAATACTAACTTGGAAGATGATTGTGAGGATGAAATAAATGACGTCCATAAAGCAGTTGGCCTAGTGCCTGGCATATAGTAAATAACAAATAGAGTAGCTATAAAAGCAATAAAGGATGTCTATTCTAATATTGTTTAAAATTGCAACCAACGGCTTAACTGCACAGTTGTTACATACATAATGGACATTCATATGATGGAATATTACAATGTTATTAAAATTACAATTTCAAAGAATTTTTTATGAAGTGAGACAATATAATTTTGTAGGGAGTATAATCTATATACTCACTGTAATTCCAGTTTTGATAAAACTGGAAAGAAATGTCTAGAATTTCCCCTTACCTGGTTTCTAAATGATGAGCAGTAAAATTTCGTCAAGCAAAAAGGGCCTATCTGCTTGCCTCTAAACTTAGAAGATGAGAAAGAACTGGTTGCTTGTCCATTCTTCTTCATTTGGTTGAGGAGGAGAATTCCAGGTAATCATGGGAATTGTGAAGGAGGACAGATTGAATCTCTGAAGAGAGAGATCAGTGTAAGCCAGGGGACTGGAGAAGGGGAGGAGGCAGTAACAGAATCCAAGAATGTGGAGATTCTGATGCAAGAATCAGAATTTTAGTTCTGAAAGGAAATTTGGAGATCATCTAAGACTTAGATTCTAAGTCCTTGCTCCTCAAGGAGTGGTCTGTGGGTCACTGAAGAGCTTGTTTGATTACTTTGGGGGTGGCAGAGGTGGGATTAGGGAAGGGAAAGTATAGACAATGTTTTTTAAATATGCCTCTGAATGACTTAAGTTATTAGGTCTTACCCCAAATCTACTGGATCAAAATCTATATTTTAACAAGATTCCCAGGTGATTATTTTACAAGTTGTAATTGAGAAACACATAAAGTTTCCATTATTTTTTAAATGAGGAATCTAAGATTTTTAAGAGATGAAATGGTATGTTCAAGGCCATATCGGGATTTTAGCAGAAGAGACAAGACCAGCAACAGATCTTTTGATCCCTGTTTATTTTATCATCATATCTTGCAGCCTTTCCCTTCATTATCTAGCTATTCACTCTACTTGATTCTCAACCATCAACTCTTTCCTATTCTAGTAATTTTTAGAGGTATGGTGTTTTATTTATTGGATCTAACTTGTACTAAGACAGTTATTCTTGCTATATGGCAATGGGTGAGTTCAAGGTCAGCTTCAAATGCCAACACTATTGAAAGTGTTTTGTTCTAACTCCCTGAAAGTTTCTTAAATGCCCATTGAAATTGGACTTTAGTTTCTTATAAATTTGCTGTCACCAGATCTAAGTGTTATTCTAATCTAAAGGATAACTTAAAGGGTCTGACTGAGTTAACACAACATCTTTCCTTTGTTCCCTGTTTTCTACTGGATTCTGTTTCCATTCTCCCTCACTTTCATTAAAGGTTTAATTATGCTCCTGGATTTTGATCACAGATTTATTAAATCTTTAAGTATATGTCCCTTGAATGATGGATTTTCAGTAATGAGGTGCATTCAGAAGGAGAATAGCAAGTCAAGCATGGGTGTAATTTGGAGGAGTTTGACATCAGCCATTTCATCTCTGACAGGGTTAATCACTATTCTAGTTTTTCAAGCAAGCCTCGGACTTACTGGACTGTGTATGCCAAGGTCATCTGGGGTGCCCCAAATTAATTTTAAAGACATGTGACTGTAGTTCACCGAGTTATCAGCTCACAATATTTGATTTCTCCTCAAATTATGAACCAAAATATAAATTGGATAGAAATGGTTAGAAAATAATACCATTGTATTAGAACAACATCAATAGAGATTGCCACATTCTACCTTTTTGAAAACAATTTATAGGACATGTTGTAAACATTGCAGAGTATTGAGGAGTCTTATTCAAAAAAGATTTAATTAGCTATTTTTTTTGTATAAGACATCATTTTAAATGTTGGAATAGAGAGGGCTCAAAAATCAGTCTCTGAGAGAGATGTAGTGTAAGTATGATGATAAGAGAAGTAGCCAGCATCTGCCATTTTAGGTAGAATCATAAGAGACGTCCACCTTCATGGAAATTCCCACGGGGAAACCATCTGTATGGGGGGGGGGGGAGGATCAGGAAAGGCCAGAATGACAATATTTGAGATGGGCTTTTAAATCTGAAGTTTAAAAAAACATTTCAAATGTAATAACTCATGTTTTACTTTTTATTGAATTTATTACTAGTATAAAATATGGGTTTTCTAATAAGTAATTCAGAGGTATATAAAGAAACATTATCTACTTTTTCCCCTCCCTGAGCTCACTTCTCCCACCCTAAAGTAATCAATGTTAACAATTTGGTATATCCTTGCTCATCTATGCGTGTTTATACATAGATAGCTGTCTAAAACTTTACTTGATCTTGCTGTGGTTATTTAGTTTTACAGAATAGGATATTATATACATTAGTTTTCAATGTTATTTTTTCTTCATTTATTCCTCCTTTACCCTTTCTATCTCTTCCCAACCCCCATTTCCCCTCAGTAATCACTACACTGTTGTGTGTAGCTATGCTTTTTTTAAAAATGTGCTTAACCCCATTCACCTTTTTCACCAGTCCTCCAACTCCCTCCCCTCTGACAGCTGTCAGTCTATTAGTAAAGTAAGCTAATCAGAGATAGATATGTAGAATCTAATGAACAAAATAAACTAACAAAAACAAACCAGACTCATACAGAGAACAGATTGCAATGGTTTTTAATTTAATCCTGAATATTTTCTCAGTTTAATCCATATTGATTCATTTAATTCCTTTTAATAGATCAGAAGGTTCTATAGAATGACTGTCCCAAGATTTGATTCAGGTTTCCATAGTGATATTCAGGTTGTTTCAAGAATTTTGTTGTTACACAATGGGCCAAATTTTGACAGAAAGAGATGGAATAAAAAAGTCAGAGACAAGAAACATAACTGGTGTTAAAGCAGTCATGATCCCAATAATTTTTCTCCATGGTCATTGCCTTGTCAGTCGCTATGCTAATAATGATCCTTATTTTGGTTCTCTAGGGTTTCTGGGCTCTTCAGTTTTCACTGATGGTACCCATAAGGCTTTGCTATATTTCATACTACAAAAGAGGTCTCAATTATTTCCTCTTTTATTCTGCCTTCCATGTTCCCATATCCTGTTTAGTATTTTCCCATACCTCTTTCTCAGAAGGCAGAGATCATTGAAGGAAGTCACCTGTCCGTAAGATAATTACTGATTGATTTTCAGTGAACATGTGATTCAAGTTGGTCAATAAGATTCTATCTTCTGAGAATTTTAAATTGGACTCTAAGATAGGGTGAGGTGCTTGAACTGGGAAGTGTTTTATAGCTGAGGTGAGGGTTCATGTATGAGCCAAGTACTTGCCAAAACAGAAAAGGTCAAAGGCATAGAGAAGGCAATGAATGAAGCAATGTGCAGAGAGAGTGAGAAGAAAAGAGATATAGAAAAAGAGGGAGTATTTCATTACTTGATTCTTCAGTTCCTGCTTCCAGTTGGTTATGAGGACTGATTGTACTTTCTGACCTTGGGCTTTATAAGACACATGTGTCTCTTTTTAGTAAGTCCCTTTTGTTGGAACAAGTTTGAATGAGGGCAACTTCTTTTTAAACTTGTGACCAAGTGATTCATAACTAAGATTTTGGCCATGTGTGGGGTTAAAGGAGAGAAATTCTTGCCCACCAAATTTAAGCTAAGACAGCATAGATATATTATTGAAAAATGTGGTTGTCTACTTTCTTCCAGTGTAGCAAGAGAGATAGCTTGTATAATTTATTAATATAGAATGTTATGTAAAGATTAGTGATTTCTGTTTTTCAACAAATGAAATACTTGAAAAAAAAAACACCTCAAAATATTTCAGTCAGTTAATTTATTTGAGGATGGTGGGAATTGAACTATCAGAAGATCCAGGGCTCCCAGCCTGATATCTTGGAAAGCCTGTAGACTAGAGTCAGAGATGGCTGGCTCAGGGTCTGTCACATCCTAGTTGTATAAATTTGGAAACTGGAACCTTATTTTCTCATTTGTAAACTGAACACAATATATGGGGGCATTTAATGGAATACTTTATGTAATGTCTGACATCATACCTGGCACATGACTAGCACGCAACAGTATTAATTCTATCCATCTCTTTCTCATCCCCATGCCCCTTGCTCATCCTCCCACCACTACTTATGAGTCAACTTCCCTTGATCCCCATCTTCTCTCGAGTTGAAGCTGCTCTGCCCTCCTCCTGGTCCCATGGAGCAAGGTGTAGAGAGAAACCCACAAGAGACCTTGGTGCTCCAGCCAAAGAGAAAGATAGTAGGGGAAAGCAAGAACCCTGGAGGGATGCAGAGAGGAGGAAATGACTTTATGTGTAGCAAAAATACTGTGCATATTGCTGAAATTAAAAGTTATCAGACAGCCAAAACTGGTTTGGCTCAGTGGATAGAGCATCGGTCTGCAGACTGAAAGGTCCCAGGTTCGATTCCATTCAAGGGCATGTACCTTGGTTGGCGGGCACATCCCCAGTAGGGTGTGTGCAGGAGGCAGCTGATCGATGTCTCTCTCTCATCGATGTTTCTAACTTTCTATCCCTCTCCCTTCCTCTCTGTAAAAAATCAATAAAATATATTTTTTTAAAATGTTATCAGACAAAACTATTTTGGAACCAACCACTGAGCACTTTTACCACAAGACCACTTTCACCAAATATTTACTCTGCAGGGTGTTTGGAGACACAGCTGTAGGTAATGTCATATAGATAATGTTGATCCCTGAGCTGTTAGTTCATCAGCTAAAATCTGTTCCCTAAGCAGTTTTCTAAGCTGACAGCTCCAGCTATTTATAATTTAATGTTGATTAAATATGGCTGTATGTTGGGAGCAAATAAATATATTACAAAGATTGACTAGGTCTCTCTCTGAAGAACTGACAAACTAAAATGAGTGCATAAAAAGATACATATACACTTGAGAAATAATAAAGAAAATTAATTTGTTTTATTCTTTCAAATTTATTGGGATAACATTGGTTAATAAAATTATATAAGTTTTGGGTATACAATTCTATAATACATCATCTGTGCATTGTATTGTGTTCACTACCCCAAGTCAAGTCTCCTTCCATAACCGTTTATCTTCCCCCAACCCTCTTTCCCTGTGCTACTCACCATACTATTATTGTCTGTGTCTATGAATTGCTATTTTTTTCTTAATCCCCTCACTTTTTTTACTCAATTTCCTGAAGTCCCTCCCTCTGACAGCTGTCAGTTTGTGCTCTGTAGCTATGGATCTGTTTCTATTTTGTTTGTTTGCTTGTTTTGTTCATTAGATTCCATATAAGTGAAGTCATTCTTGTCTTTCTCTGACTAGCTTATTTCATTTAGCATAATCCTACTTAGCAGTAAAAAAAAAAAAGTAGGAAATCTTACCTTTTGTGACAGCATAGAAGGACATCAATTTTTAATAATTAGGCCAGGAATAAAATTGTCCATTAACATTAAACAGCTATGAATTTCTTAGTGCTACTAGTCTCTGCATAAAAAAGGTTAAGAAATTAAAAAAAAATTCTCAATATAAAAAAGGCCTCTGGAAGGACTAATACTGGGTAGGCTTGTATAGGGAAGAGTTAAGAATACATAGGAGATAGGAGCCTTTTAACACACACACACACACACACGCACACGCACACACATGCACATGCATCACTAAACTGTTATGAAACCATAAGGGAAGAACATTGATGTTCAAGAAAGAGAAGCAAAAAGTTTTATTGTAGAGCTCCTTTAAAATGCAAGTTTCCCTACTGCATCCAACTAAAGCTTCATTTATTTGACGATGTCTAAAATTCCTATTATGTGCCAGTGACTCGGTGTTTAAAAACACATCTTTTGATTACCCACTCCTTCCTCAGTCTATTAAAAAAAGGCTTTCTGAAATGAAGCATACACAGAGGCTAAAATATTACAGTTGTATTCCTTCTCTATGAAATGAGATGGGAGCAGGCTTGGAATTGGGAAGAAAATGATTTTTGTGGGCAAATATATGAAATTATTGTAAATAGAGCTGGCCATTCCTTAAGTAACTGGGACAATAAGACACTTGGAACAGAAAGGAAGAGTGGAAAACTCTGAGGGAAGGAGTGCAGAGGGCTGGTACAGGGCAGTGGTTAAAAACCTGCATCTGAATTCCAGTCCTACCATTACCTCAGTTTCCTCATCTCTAAAGTGAGGATGTCAATTGCTATACTTAAAGTGTTTAATAAATATGAAATTACTATTGACCAGTAGTTATCAAATATTTTTAAGGCAATACCTTTTTACATTCTCATCCCCATGGTGTTTTGTTTTGTTTGTTTTGTTTGTTTGTTTTTTAGAGAGAGATCTAGAGAGAAAAACATCAATTTGTTGTTACACTTATTTATGCATTAATTAGTTGTTTCCTGTTTGTGCCCTTCCTGGGCACTGAATGATAACCTTGGCATATCTGGACAACATTAACCAACTAAGCTACCTGGCCAGAGTTCCCAACCCCAAGTTTTTAGTAGGAAAAATGTCTAACTTGTCAGTGCTGTGCAGTGTCACTCAGATCCCCCATTCAGAACTGAAGGGTTTTTTCTCCTAGTTGCTGGATGTTGTCACTCTGGCTTGGCCAAAGAGATGCTTCCTTCCCAAGCCCACATCCATTGACTGCTGGGCACCCAAGGTAGGGGGCAGAGGGAAAAAGAGATCTGCCTGCTCACCTAACAGGAACCAAGTAGAAAGGACACCCCTGTTCCAAACCTCTCTTAGGATCAGCTCAGCTAAGTCCTTGTATTTGCAACACAGTCCAGCTTCGTCCTCTGTTTCATCTGCTCCCATTCCTTCCATTAACAGCATGGATCCTGAGAACATTCCCTAGTAAATCTCATGCACACTAATCTCCACTTCAGAGTTGGCTTTCTGGAGAACTCGACTGATGACAATAGAAACGTTGAAAGGATAATATACTAAAACCACTTGATTCCACAATTCTTAATACTTGCCTGAGTTGTTGCATTCCCTATTTCTCCTCTCTTGATGAACCATTTTAAAAGTAAGTTGCAAAGAGCATGATACTTATTTCCTAAATACTTGGGCATATATTTCCTAAGAATCTGGACATTTTCCCCAAAATCGCAATGCCATTTTCATACCTAAGAAAATTGACAATTATTCTCTGATATCTAGCAATATGCATATTTTCCCAATTGACCTAAAGTATATTTTGTAGTTGTTTATTTTTTAAGTATAATGAAATTAAGGTTCATAAGTTGTGTTTGCTTGTTATGAGATTTTAGTCTATTTTAATGTAGAATATTTTTTATGACTGAGTTTTTGAAGAGTCAGGTCAGTTTTCATGTAGAATGTCCCACACTCTGGGTTTTCCTGATTATTTCCTATGCATCATTTAACATTTTCTTATTCCTCCTCTATTTCTTATCATCGAAGCACCTTCTGGAGGTTTGATTAGATTTAGAAAAGAACATTTCCTATGTGCTGCTTTAGATTTCATGTTGCAGACTGTCAGTAGGCACATGCGGTCAGGCCAATCTGCTGTACACAGTGACCTTTGATCCCTTGGTAAAGGTAGTAGCCATTTCATCACAAAGGCCTATCACATTCATCAGGAAGGCTTATTTTCCTTTTTAAAATTAGTAATTAAAATGTGAATTGATATTTTGTTACTAGCCAAACAGTCTGCTCCCCTACAATTCTCTATCCCATGATTTTAGAATCTATGGTCTTTGCCTGGTTATACTGAGGATTGTAAAATAGCATTTTTCTAATTCTATTTTTCATTCCACTTTTAATAGATGACATTCTTCTGTAAAGGATGGTTTCCTCCCCATCTCACTATCCTTTTCCTCTTTTTCTTTGTGTTGAATATCACTGTGGATATATGGATATTTTTTAAATTTTGATTGGTCCTCTTCGAGTCAATTTCTGTGTGTTTTAGTCATGAATCCATTAATATTTGAGCACTCCTGGCTCTCTGCTTCAACAAGTTTTCACAGGCTTACAGGTCACCTGGTGCTTTCACTTCTCCAGCTCTAGAAACAATCTTTCTTTATTAATGAGCTCTGATCCCTGTTAGTAGAAAGTGATATTAGAATCCAAGATTCAGGGACTAGGAATGCTCCAACAAGATAGCACATTTAAAATATCAAAATCTTACTGAAAAGCCCTAAATAGTAAAACAAAAAAGCACAGCTTTTAATTTGGAGCTGGAAGCTGCATCCTTGGGAGCCCAACAGAGAAGGGGGACCAGCAAGGAATACCATCTGCTCCTGGAAATGTAACTTTCCCTTTCAGGAATGATATCACTTCCTGTATCTAAAATAAGGGTTCCCTTATTACACTGCAGAGATCAGAGAAGGTTTGCTTTCATCTGTAACAGAAAGTATTAGTTGTCATCAGAATTGATGCATGCCAATTTGAACAGAAGAGAGACTCCAATTAAGAGGTTTCTGAATCCAGAAAATTCTGAATTTGAAAAAGCAAAGACATTAATCATTGAGTTTTTTCTTTAATATTGATTTTTTCACTTGCCAAGGGAGATATTGGTCTTTAGATATCCAGAAGAGGAACTCACTATTAATTTTTATACATAAATTATTTTTATCAAAATACAGAAGGAAGTGTAACAGTGAGAAAAATGTTGCTCTTTTCCTGATAATTGGGTCTCCTTAAATATGAGAAATTATACCCTGTTTTCTTGTGATGAGAAGCAGGGGACCAGGGCTCTATTATTGTTTCCCAAAGTAGTATTGAGGCATGTGAATGGACTTTTTAGTAGAATCAATTAAGCTGAGAGGCTATTATGGAGAAGCAGAAAGGCAGGAGAGGAGAGAATGAATAGAAATGACTCCCTTTGTACCATTCGAATCCTTCTCAGTGAAAGTGCCTATCTGTGGTGGGAACTTGTCACTATTTTCAAGGCTGCTTGAAATACATAGGCTTATCTTGTCTAGAAGGAGGGGAGACTATATAAAACTAAGACTGTGATTGGAGAATTGTCAGCAATTGCTCATTTGAGCCAGGATGTGGTCATTTTTAAAGTTGACAATGCTCATATTTTGTCTGTGTTCAGACATGGCTGTGGAGTAGCCTTCAGTCTCGATCCATCCTGGTCACAGAGTGGCCTGTCTGATGTTGATATCTTGTGAAACTATGTTCAACAAGAGAACCCCAAGGCCTAGCTGTGAGTGGGCCTAGCAGTGAGTATCAGGCAAGTCTGATCATCAGGGGTTGCTTGCTCTTCCTTACCTGGGAGCACCAGCTTAGTTTTGACCCATTGTAGCATAAGATACTAGTTGTCATCAGAATTGATGAATGCCAACTTAACAGAAGAGAGATTCCAATTAAGAGGTTTCTGAACCCAGAAAATTCTGAATGCAGGATCCACTGATGCACCTGCTGCTGCAGCATTTGTAGTTCTACAGCCTGTATCTTGGACAGGAAAGGAAGATAATTCTAGTGGCTCCCTCAGACTTCTTTCTCTTTCTGCTTCTTTCTGTATGAACAAATATAACTATTCCTCATCTCTCAAATTTGTGTCCTCGGTTCAAGTGAGCAGCAGAAATTAAATAGGGTCTCTGAATCCTAACTCCAAATTCCCTGAAGAGAAAATATGATTCACTGTTTAAGTCAGGTGAGTGCCGTCCAATCACTTTGACTAGGATGGAAGGATTGTGCAGGAGAAATATAATGCCCCAGGCCATTCTGTAAAGGAGAGCAATCTGTAGAGGAAAAGGCCATGTGGTGAACATTGCCTAACACAGGGACAACTTCTGCATTAGGGACCTCAACAATAAAATGGAATAATAATGAAGCTAATACCAGCAAGCCTTTAGTGTTTTATAGAATCCTAGCATTTCTATCATCATTTTCAACCTGTGAAATGGGTATTATTTATTCCACTTAAAAAGGGGCAAGAGTAGGGTCAAAGGAATTTACAGATTTTCTCAAGTCTATACAGCCTGTTAGTCTATAATTGAGACGAGAAGAACCCAGACTTTATGATTCCCAGAGCAGCTTTCTCTCCATTATGAGGGTAAGACTGTTTTTCCCAGATGCTGGGGCACATCGATGAAGGATCAGTGGGTATTTGCTTAAAGTGAAATAAATAGTAAAAGGCTGATCCTGATCCAAGTTTCAAATCAGTTATCTGAATCCAAGATGAATGTAGAAGGCTAGCAGAATGAAAAGAATGGGAAATTACATAGAGAATAAAATTGCTTTTTTTTTCTAGAAGGAGAAAAAGGTGGGGGGAAGGGAAGAAGGAAACTAAGACAATGCAGCTTTCTGACACATGGAGAGTTTTGGTAAGCACAGGAAGCCTCACTGAAGACAAATAAACTCTCTCTGTGTCTTGGGGCCCTGTGGGTAGGACATGTGGGGAAGAGCTCAGGGGTGGTGGAGGTCAGCTCAGTGTCATGACTGTGCAGTCTCTTCTACCATCTTGCCTTTTACCCAGAGATTAACATGGCCATCTTACTTAGAGGGTATGGAGAATAGTGGAAATATGGCAAAAATTCCCTGCAGCCCTCCAGACCCATGATCTGATCTATGATTTTAATAGACTCCATAATGTCAGGATACCCTAAGAAATTGTCTCTGGAGCTTCAACTCTCTGCAATTCCCAGTGTTGAAGCAATTTTGCATTTATCCATTTTGCATTTTATGGATTAGGTTTTTTCTTATTTAATTGAGCTCTTTTTTGGGGAAAGTGCCCAATAATTCAGAACATCCTGCAGAGCCTGGCACTGCAGTCATCAGCAGGGTGGGTGTCACGGTGGTGGCTCACATTGTCATCAAGACTCTACCCAGATGCAGGCTTTGCCTCAGGCCTGTGGAGTATTGTTAAATTCTCTGGATGCGTTCCTAGGAATGACATCCCTGGGCTTATCACAAGTGGAATTCTAAAGGGCATCAAAACCCTTGGGGAAGATGATGCAAAAAGGTAAACGGAGGGCAAATTGGTGATTCTCAGGAGATTTTCTTTCCTCTTCATGCTTCCATTTTTTAAGGGCAATTTGTTAGTTTTTTGGTTTCTCACTCTGGGAGCTACAGCTGATTTTAAAGGATTAGTAAATTAATCAGTTCAGTTATGGCCTGTGTCTCAGGGCACAGATGTTCTCTCTGGCTTATGAGTTGAGGGTCTCGGGAAGGGGAGTATTCTAGCTGTCACAGGCCCTCAGCCCTTCTGCTGCCTGGTGGGGTGTCCCCAGGGATACTCCTTGCTGGGGGAAGCAGCGAGCACACTCTGGAGCCTGTGGTCTGTTTGCAGTGCTCATTACAGCATATGGTTAATAATGAATGGACAACTCCACCCAAGTGATATCCTTCCCACCCCATGGCATTCTCATATAAGAGGTTTAAGCCTGTTAGGCTCTGGCAACCAAAACTCAGCCTTTAATCCCCCACCCCATGGCCCATGCCTACTATGGGGTAACCTAAACCCATCCCCACCCATGCCTGCTATAACTTGTTCACATCTACAGCCAGAGCATTGATGCCCCAGCTGCCCATTTTTCCCCATTCCAGTCATTGTCTGCATCACACACCACAGTGGACTTTAGAAGGCAGTGATAGAAGCCATGTCCTGGGAGTTCAGCTACATTTCAGTCTTGCTCTGCTGACCTGGAGTCACATCCTGACCTGAGCGTTTCATCCATCAAAATCCTGGCTGTCTTCCCTTCTCTGCTGTGACCTCATGGTTTGAAGACCATTCAGTTTGTTCTTCTCCCCTATCATGAATTCACAGGCTTAGTCTATGTGTTGGAGGTAAAGGCTAAGTTTCCATGGTGTGAGGAAACTTCACACCTTCACATCTTCTGACTTCCAGGCCATAGTTCCCTGCCTTCTCAGACAACAAGAGGAATTTTAATCCTACAAAGCTCCTATCTGGGCATCTGCCCAACTTCTTTTACCTGGCTTGAAACTAACAAACCTGACAACTTGGCTGCAGGTCTCTTGGTGCCTAGTGCCACCTCTGCCACATCCAAAACTGAGGGACAGGCCGGGAAAGGGCTGGACCTCAGATGAGCACCCACACTCACATTCATTCAGGGAGCAATCATATTTATTTCTGGAATCATTTCCTACACCTCTCAAAAGAGCCACTTCCTAAAAGAACTGTAATTTTTATCTCAAAGGAATTTAAAATTAGATTATCTTTGTTCTGTAGTCTCATTTCTTGCCTCATGATTGTAATAATATAGATGGAGGCTGTCACTTTTTCCATCCCCGGTAGACTATAGGAACATATTTGCCTCATTATTATTATTTTTTGTTTAGCACATGGAATAAAAGATATCTGTTTCCATTCACATTTCAGGTTTTCATTTTCTACAGACTTACAATGAGCAGATGTGCTACAGTCTATAAAAAGAACAGGCTCAGAGGGAATATATGTGTGTCCTAATCTCTCCCCATGTCCATAAAACTGATCGTGAAATTGTGAAGGGAAAGGCTAGAGCTTTCAGAATACCAAAAGATTACCTTGCCTGGTCTGCTAGTGGCCCTGAAGAGAACTCAGAATGTGTATATTTGGTGCTTCCAAGTGAAGAAGATGAAAGGCATGGAACTACAATGGGTAGTGTCAGAGGAGGGGTGTTCAGCCACTGGTCACTGTCACCAGCCCACCATGGAAGGGTGTTTAGACCTGAACTTTAGGAGCACATCCTGGTGCCCCATTACTTCCCTATACCCCGAGTCCTTCCAAGATGGCCAGGCACATGCATATCAGCCAAGTGCTGGGTTTATGAGAAAGTAGAGGACAAAAATTATTTTAATTGTAAGGCTAAGGAAGTATGGGGTGGTTCTTCCTTGTGTTACCCATCTTGTCTTATCCCTGCTTTTGTAACACAAACCTAATAATTCTATAAACCTGCCACCTAGGATTAGACCTCAAAACATGGAAGGCTCTCTATATATTTTAATGAATCTCCCTTTTTAGTATTCTAGGTAGATGCTATAATTTCTTTAGCTGGAATCCACTAGTATTTATCATTTTTTGAAAGAATAAAGTATAAAGTATAAAGCCTGAAGTCCATGTAGGCAAAGATGGCTCAGAGACAGTACCAGTGAAATAAGAATGAGCCTGACTGTCAAACATTTCAGCAGTGCAGTGGCCCTGGGGACAGAATGCAGAGTGCTTGTACTTTGAAAAACCACCATAAATACTTAGTGAGCTGATAATCGAGAAAGGGCTGGTGGAGAACAAGGTCATAAATTCTCCTCGAAGGCATTTGAGAAATATTTTTCTTGGTTGAAAGAATTTATGAGTACTGTGGGGGTGGGGCAGGACAGGAAGAAGGGATGAGGAGTGGAGGACTGAGCTCATGATTTGTTATTATACTTTCAGGACTTGAATCAACTCCAGGGTGTTTTCTGCCCACTCCAGCATTTTAAAAACTATATATAATAAAATCGTCAGTCCTGCTCTCATTATGAAAATGAAACACAATTTCACAAATTCCCCAGCCTTGGTTGCATTTCAAGGTTTGATTAATTTTAGATTTTTTTATTGTCCTCTTTTTGAGTAATCAGTGCACAAAAGATTGTCCACTTTAACATTTTCCTTCACAGTGTAAGGTGCCACATTTGTCTTTAATTTTGCAAAAATCTGGGAAAGTGAGTGGGTGGACAAAGAAGAGACTGAGCACTAATGCCACCAGGTAGGCCAGGCAGAATGCAGAGTCCTGCTTATACACCCTGGCTTGGGGAAAGCTAATTTAATCTAATATTGCATGATTCAATAATTAGCCAAGACACTTTAGATATAGGATTCTGTGAAAAAGATATCTTTGTTGTCTGGTGAACAACCAATGTTGGTCAGAATGTCTGAATAGCCCAATGTTTCTCAAATGTCCTCAAGATAATTCATACCCCATGAGATGTTTTAAAACAAAGGGTCACAGGAGGATGGAAAATACTGTATATGATAACTCTTCTGGGAGACTTTTGGGAGAACACACCAAAGGCTCTGATATGCCTAGGAGCAAAAAAGTGGGTCCAATTTTATTTAATGCAAAATTCCTCAAACCAATTCAGCCAGTACCCCTTATTAATCATCTCTAGTCACCCAGCAATACCCAGGACAGCCTGGAGCACACCTACCTCTGGGTTGTTCTGAAGAGCAATTCTCATCTCCCAAATGGCTGCGCCATTGCTCACAGTGCTTCCCCTGCTTGACACAATGCCTCCTTCCCTCACTCTCCTCTCATTTTACCTTGTTTCTTCAAAATTCAGTGTGAGGGGTAAGAACTCTTCCTTGATCCTTGGTCTGATTGAAATCTTCATTTTTGGTCTCCCAAAGTGTACTCTGCATTCTTCTCCTAGCACAGAGGACATGCTAGTATACATATATAGCCCTAACTATACACCTTTTTCTGAAACTTCTTGAGGGCAGGGGGAATATCTGATTCCCCTTTGTTTTCTCCAAATCTAGCATAGCATTGAGGTCAAAGGACACAGTGATGGAGGGCATAAATGAGAATCGATGAGATGACATGCAAGCAATGGAGCCTGCTGCCAGTGCTTTTTCTGTTTAGAAAGGCAAGGATTGCACCACTCACTTGGGGATTCACCATCTTTCCATGAGTTCTCTGAATACTTCCTCTCTATCTGGGCTGTGAAGCATTTATGGTAGAAGCCTGCATAAGAAAGCTCATTTTTTATCAACTAAATCTCCTAAGGTTAGAAATTTTATTGAGCACCTGCCTGACTGCATCAAAACCTACATTTTTAAATAATACCCTTAAATGATTTTCATGCAATTAAATATTGAGAAGTACTACTCCTCAGACATAGCAGAACTGATATCTGGGTCCAAAGACTCCAACCAAAAGATTATGATGGCTGTTAAAAAAGAGCATCCAAGAAGGTGAGTTAAGAGAATTTGATGGTAGCAAAAATTCTTAAAGTGCATTGTTTTTACTTTTTCAGACATTGTTTTGGTTGCTTTTATATGTATTAGTGAAGTAAATTCTCCTACCACCTACCAAAATGTAAATAATGGGACACATAGGTAAATTACCTTGAGTCCAATCCAATACAATTTTTATTTTTGAAATAATTAAAAACTCACAGAAGGTTGTGAAATAGTATAGAAAGTTCCCATGTACCATTCACTCTACTTCCCCATTGACAGCATTTTATGGAACTTTAGTCCTAGATCAAAACCACTAAGTTGGGTGCGATCTATACACTTATTTGATTTTCTAGTTTTTACATATACGTGTGTGTGTGTGTGCGCTTGCTTTATGTGATTTCTTCACATATAGAGATTCATGTAACCACCACCACAAACATACAGAACCACAGAGGATCCTTGTGCAACTCCTTTATGAGATGGGCCCATTCTGGGAAGGCAATTGACAGCTGCAGGTTAGCCACAGACACTCGTCATGTTGCCTGGATATAACCTGAAATGTTGGGCAGCCATTGGAGGGGCTCCAGAGTGTAGTTATTGCCAGGAATTAGTTTTTGCTGAACTTGTCCAGAGCTCCCCTGACATGAAGTGCGAACAAAAGGGGGAAATGTGAAAAACAACTTCCTTCTTCTGACCCTTTCACCTAGGGATTCTTGTGCCTCTAATATCCTACAATTCCGAAGAAAAGTGCTCCATCTTGGTAAGAAGTTTTTTTTGTTTTTTTTTTTTTGTTTTCTATATGAGCAATTTGTGAAGGAAATTCATTGTGTCTAGGAAATAATCCAACTGTAGGTCCTACTGAATCAATCTGTTGCCACCCATTGTTGCTCAGATAATTGACACCCTCACTTATTCAGATGAGCAACGTTGACTGGAGAAGATGAGGGCCAGTCCCCAAGGCACTTTGCATTTGTGGCAAGAGAAGCTGGAGGTGTCAGCCACCATGATGCCTGGCACATGGTAAGCTAATACTAATCACAGTAATAGCCTCTTTTAATCAGTCACTCTCAGTGTGCTCAGCATCTTATTCCACGATCCCATTTAATGCTCAAATTCAGGCTTTCTCAATTTGAAGTCTGTGTTCCTTAACTACATTTCTGTACTACCATTCTAGTCAACCCCAAAATTAGGGAATCTTTACCAGCACAAGTGTTAACTATATTGTTTTAGTAGTCCTAACACATATCTTGATCTTCTCTCTTATCCCTTCAGGTTCACTTTCTGGGCACATCCTATCATACTCCACAATGGATACCACTTCTGAACCCCAGTTGTGTTTATTATTCTTTGGTTCCTATAGAAGATTAATATCAGAGGTCAGTCTCCAGTGTTTGGAAACAAGGAGCTTTTGTTCTGAGCTGCTGTTCAATCCTTTTTACTTGCTCGCCTTTGTTGTGTTTACAGAGCATTTCCACATAGAGGATCTCCGTGGATCCACACAAAAGCCCAGGGATATATGTGTGACAATGGAACTCATATCCAAGGAACTTCATTGTCAGCCAGGAAGTCTTCTGGCTCCAAAACCCATGTTCTGTTTACTTCACCATGCTCACAAGGAATCAAATTTTCAGGCTAGCTTTAAAGAGGATGAGGAGGCAAAATAATAACAGTACAGTGGTACCTCGAGATACGAGCTTAATTCATTCAGTAACCTTGAGGCATGGGAAACTATGAGACGCTCGAGTCGTGGTAAACTGGTGGGTCGTGTGCAGCCGGCCGTTCCACTCCTATCTCAGATGTTGCTCATATTTCAAAGCTCGAGGGCTCATATCTCAAAAATCTCGTATGTTAGGGCACTCATATCTCGAGGTACCACTGTACTGAGAATGCTATATTTACTGCTACTGCTAATATTAATGCAAAATATGAACTCTGTAGTCCTTTCAACACAATTAAAAATAATTTTTAGTCATGTGAGCCACAAATTTCCACTTTAATTTGTTGCATATTTCCCTTATAAGCTGTCTTAGAGCAGCATTAATGCATTTCACCAGCTTAGCAATCCTAGAAGAGAAGCAGAGGCAGATGAGTAAAGTGGTTTCATAATTAATTTATTATCTAGACTGCCAGACATTTTAAAGTAAAAGGAGGTCTTGTTCGTGATGACATCATGACAACAGTCTGTCCCTGCAAGCTAGGATATGTGAAAACTCAATATGTGGAAGCTGAGATTCAGAAAGTATAGGTTACTCCGGAAATGTTTGCCTCCTGAATGAATAATCTCTACTCCAGTTTTGGAAGGTGGGTACTAGTAATTCCATTTGACAAACAACAAGCAGAGGTTTAGAGGAGTGTAATAACCTCTTAAGGTCAAAATGGTGGAAATCAGTGGAGCTAGATTTAAACTACAAGCTTTCTGGCCCCAAAGCCTATGTGCTTTTTCCAAGCCAGAAGAAAAAAAGGAGGCAGCTCTTGCTACCCGCCCTGGGAGGCTGTGGCTACTACCACCACAAGCCTATCCTCTATATCATATGTGATTTTTTTTGTCTACAGCGGTCTTTCATTGGGCTCTGGTGACTCCTGAGGACAGGACATTTCCTTCTAGAACCTCTCAGCTCCTTCTTCTGTCCCCTCTGGTCCACACCGACTGGCTGTTTCTTTTCTACTCTTCCAAGCCCTTCTCTAAGCTACCCTGCCTCTGACCTCATCTTCAGACTCTGCCTTTGGAGGAGGTATCTGTCAGACTGTGTTCACTAAATAATAGATGTTCCCACTTTTCTCAAGATGAAATAGTTACATTTAATAAGCCCTCCCCCTCTTCCTTTCTTTCTACTTCTCTCTCTTTCATCCCTCCTTCTCACTCCGCTTTGAAACAGCAGCACTTTCCACACTTTTCAGGGTCTTTGTTCTGTCACTGCTGACTCAGAGAGCAGAGGGAGAGGGGATAAAGCAGAATATACAAAAATACTGCAAACAACCAAGTCTCCACACTAACAACTTGGAAATGTTCAAGATAAAATAAATAATCAAGGACAAGTGTATTTGAAGGAAACAGTTGTGAGTAGGAATGATTTGGAGCAAGTCCCTTAACCTAATTATAGCAATGAGCCAGCACTTACCAATACCTACTGTGTGCTAGCAACTTCACAGCTTAGTTAATCCTCACGGTGACAATGATGTGGGCACTGTCAGTGTAGCCACTATGTGAATGAGAACACTGAAGCCCAGAAAAGTAGAGTAGCTTTTCCCAGCCAATAAGTGGTTTGTGACTGGGACACATCACTATCTAAAGTTGCATCTGGCTACCGGCCACCCACTCAATCATATCATATTGTTTATATTTATAACTGTCCTATTTAAAATTGTCTTGTTTATCATCTGTTTTATCTGTCTATCCTCTTCCTTCCCTTCCCATTCCACTATAAACTATGAACTCGGTAATGGCAATAGTCTTGCCTATGCTGTTCACTGATATGGCATTACTGAATCAATGCTAGCACACAGTAGGCGCCTAGGAAAGAGTTAATGAAAAATTGATGGAGTTGGAATTTGAAAACAAGTCTGTTGCTTCAAGATTCGTAACCACTATTTGTTACTCTGCACGATGGAGATAATGACACCCACCTTTCATGCCACCGATGGTGTTCATAAATGCCCTGTCTGGCATAGTGACATTGCTTACTAAATGGTGGCTATTTTATTGTCACCTCTTTGAATACATGTCCCATATGGCAATGCAGGCTCTATGTAAAGAAAAACTGGCACTGACTGTCTCGAATAGATCATTCTGAAAGGAATGTTCATAAGAAAAAACATGGGGTTTCTATCAAGCTCTGGGAACATCCAGAATTCTATTAACTTATTAAAGTTCAGGCCAAGTTTGAGGCCTGGAACTGGGTCTTGGTGTTAAGAACATACTTGTTCTTGGTCAGCACACAGTGTGAATGTGAAAACGGGGCCCTGAGGAGAGTTTCAGCCAAGAGGACTCACCACCCATCAGTCTCCTTCATGAGCAGATGGAATGGCTTTACCTGGAGCTCCTCCAGCCTGCTCTTCCCCAGGCATATTCATTCGCAATACCCAGACTCTTTATGTTGGATTCCAACGTTATCAGGATTAAGAGTCCTGTTTGTGTCCATAAGTATGAACTTAACCCATTTAAAAGAGAAAGCATTCTGTTTGGCAACATTCTTTCTTTGTCTTGAACTCAACTGACTTTTAACTAATTTTTTGAGTTAGGGGTGAATTATCTCTGCTAACTTTGACTTTGAAGAGCTCCAGATAATTGGAGTTCTCTGGAAACTGGACTTTCCAGAAGTTGTTTTAACTCTTTAAAGCCACAGGAGACCTTTGTTTGTTCAGAAACTTTACTGGTTATCCAGATGATGCCAGGGCCAGAGCTCTATCCTTGGGGCACTCTGAAATCTCTAGAAAGGGAGTGAGAAAGATGACTCCTTGGGAAAGAGACAAGAGAGCATGCATACAGTCTAGTTGATGAGTTTGGAAAGTTAAGACTTGAGACCATGTCCTTTTCTGGAGGAGCACCATTCTAGCTAGTGGGTCAGCTAAGCCAGCCAACAAGATAATATAAGTGTAGTAACCACAAATCTATAGACATGAGAGAACAGGGATGTTCATGTGAAATGGGATGACTGAGGAAGGCTTTATATAGGGGGTGGATCTCAGAATGGGCTTTGATGGATAAATAAAGAAGAGTGAAGACAGTTCAGATGTAAAGAGCAACATAAATAGAGGCTACAAGATTTAAGGGTGGGAATGGAGGAGGGTGGAAAACAGTATGTAATTGGGAAGGGCAGAGAGACTTGGCTAAAGCCAAAGTTCCCTGTGAATAGTGGTGAGAAACAGGGCAGGAGAAGGACACAGCTGTTTGGCATATGACTCAATAACATTTACTTAACCTAGTTTGCTGCCCCTTAAAGGAGAGATGAAATGTTCTGCATTCTGAAATCTTAATTATTCAGATCACAAGGGAGGGATTTTGAAACCATATTTAGGTTCAAGGAAGGAAGTACATTCTTATTTTCTGGGCATTCTTTTGCCTGCCCCTTAAAATATTGGTGTCTCCCAGGACTCAAATCTTCCCCAGCTTCTCCTCTTTCTGAATATCCAAGGGAGTTACATCTCTTCCCATACCTTCAACCACCACCCACATGTTGCATCTCCCAGGCCTATGTCTTTGACCCTGGTCTTTTTTCTTGAGCTCCATAATTCTATCCTCATCTGTTTGCTATTCATCTCAATGCCACTTAAATAGAACATTATTTCATTTGTTAAAAGAAGGTCTTGGTAGCCAAGACCTTCTTAATCTCCCTCACTCCCTACCTTTCTTAAAGTCTTCTCCTTCTTTTCCCTCCTTCCCTCCCTCCCTTCAATATGAAGCATTATTTGAATACTTGGTGGGCTTCCTGGAGGAGGGGATGCCCTGATCTCTCTCTTGACCCGTGGACTCACATTTCAAAATATCAACTGGTGCACTTCTGCTGGCTGTCCCTCCAATAATTCTAACTCACCAAAATTAAAATGGAACTCAAGATCTCAACTCCAACTTCTGTTTCATATCCTGACCAATGTATTCATGCAATAAATATATCCTTTGAATTCCCATAAAATGTCAGATATTATATTAGGCATGAAGCATAATATAGAGAATTTCTAAGTTAATATTATTACCTTAGTTTAAATGAGAAATAGAGGCATGGGAATTTATGTATAACCCATGGAAACAGACAATAGAGTGATGAAGGCCTGATGTGGGGGTGTAGGGGTGGACTGAAGGGGGCCAATGGGAGGAACGGGGGAACATCTGTAATACTTCCAACAATAAAGATTTAAAAATAATTATCTATAATAATAAAACGGTAATATGATAATTAGATCGGACATCTTCCAGACGTCTTTTCTGACAGAGCTGGGGTTGGGTGGAAGCAAGCCTGGGTCCCGGGTGCCTGTAGGTGGCCTGAGAAAAGCTAGCCTGGGTCCCGAGTGCTGGAGGAAAGCCGGTGCCAGCAGCCAGGGGAAGGAAGGCCTACTCTTGCACAAATTTTTGTACATTGATAATAATTATAAAAATAAATAAATGACACTCAGAGACAACATTATATGAACTAATTCAAGTAACAGTAAAGACACCAGCTTTTACATTTTCCATCTGTAGCACTTGTAAAAACTTTTTCCCTCTCTGGGATGAAATGAACAGGACTCTGAGACAGGTTTTACTTTGTGTGAAAGCAGAAATACCACACCCCCACTGCCATAGGGAAGACAGCTGTGAGGAAAGAGTGGCATTGTTCAGCCCCCAAGGTCCACACTGCTGCCACCATTCACTCAGGCTGAACGGCATAGGATGAGAACAGCTTGTAATGTCCTTGTGATAAAGACAGAAATTTAATGGGATGCTTCTACTGAGCATAGCTGGGAACATTTCCCACACTTCCACCATCCTCCAGGGGTGCTCAGCCTTTGTGTAAAGGCATAACTCTCAGCAGAAGCCTTGAATTAATCAAAGGGGATAAAGTAGTGGTAAAGAAGATTCTAGGAATAAAAGGAAGGCCCAGAAGAGAGGTGTCTTCCATAGAACCTGCCACTGAGTCTTGTATCTAACATGTTCTCTGTAGGTTTTCACTGAATGAATGAAGCAGTGAATGAACAGACAGAAGGAGGATGAGAGGAAAGCTGTGGAGACACTCTGGGATAGAGAAAGGTTGCAGCAGCCATTAGCCTTTCAATAGGTGGTTTCAATTACACGTTTTTATTTGGCTTGAGGGGTATTTTAATCCCGAAGATCTGAGGGAAGGAGAAAGAACAGAGGCTAACACGTCATAATTGGTCAATTAGATTCAGAGATCAAGGAGCAGAGGGCTTCTGCCAAGTGTGCAAGCCATGTGGTACCAGGAGAGGGCTGAGCAACTGCAGGTTTCCACGGAGTCCCCAAAGTCATTGACCAAACTTTGGGGTTCAGTGTTCCAGTGTTGAGGGAAAGGCAGAGGTGACAGGAGGCAATTCCCAAATATCAGATGCCATATAGATGTTCCCAAACAGCTCTCCCTACACCCCAGGTCCCCAGAGCCCAACCAAGCTTCTCATAACATGTAACAGACCTTGAAGAAGCCATGCCAATGTACCTAAAGCTCATAGGAAGGTTGAATAAAAGAAACTCATTCCTATACCCACTGAGACATATGGTCTCTATGGGCTCATCTAACCATGGAGTTAAGCCCAACTGGAAACATTTACTGAGCTCCTGACATTGAAATGTTTTTATATTTCTCTTCATTCTTTGGTTGAGTCAGTAGCCAAAAGTCAAAGTACAAACTTGCCCTTGGGAAGCGAATCCTTGATTCTAAAGTTCATTTTGAAAAAGAAAGCACTTTTCTTTCATGAGCAATCTTGTCCTCACAAGTCTGATAATTTAGATAAATTTTCAGGATTTGGAGAAGGTTGAGAACACTCTGTAGTCCAGGGTCATTGAACAAACTGAACTGTTAAACTTTGTAACATTTGCACAGTCTCACCGCAGGGCCAGTGGGAAAGTGGGAGCTTAACTTATAGATGAATAGGTTCTGGTTCGTGGGCCCAGAGCCGAGCCACCCCTGGCCGTGGGGCGGTGGTGGTTAGAACAGGCTTCTAGGCATGAGCAGGGCCCAGAAAACATTTTGGTTGGAAAGATACGAGTGCTGACAGCAAGGTCATCCTGAAAGTTTACAAATGAAACAGATGAGGAAAGTGTAACCACCTAAATCTAACGAAGGTCCCTGAAGCCAACAGTCATTTTTCTGCTGGAGGAGCCCTGCCTATGGGGACTGTCTCTGTAGGGGGTCTGACTGGGGTGGAGTTCTAGGTGTGGGCATGTGGAAGAAGTACATGGCCAGCCATTTCCTCCTGGCTTCTCTTTGGACCTCTGCTCTGCCCCGGGCCAGCTTTTCCCAAGTAGCCCCTTTGCCCCTGCTGTTTAACACTCAGTCTTATGCAGAAGCCAAGAGGGTCAAGGCACCCCTGATGGTCTGGTCCTTAGGAAAGAGGAGAGATATGCTGTGAGGCCTTAGGATTCTGGACTCATACACAGGTTGGATTCAGCAGGACATTTTCCCGCAGTTTCTCTAGATTACATTTGCGCTTACTGAAGTCTGATTGAATTTTTATATCTAATATAGTGTTTTTAGAATGCAGCATATATTCATAAGGGTAGAGATAGTATTCAAAATATATTCATAAGAATATTGATAAAATTCCATTTCATTGGGCTCGGTAGGATGAGATAGTATTAATGTTGTATTTTGATTGAAAAAAAAAAGGTATACTATACATTGAACCATTATTGACATTTGACATGACCAGGTGGAGACTGAAAACAATAAAGGCCATTTCCATATATTAGGAGCTATTATTAGAAATATGTAAATATAATGTGATATTTACTTCAATACATTTTCTTGATTTTTAAACTAATAAACACACACACAAAACTACCTACACAACAATCACAGTATCTGAAGCTAAAGTCAAGACAGTTTTTGAGGTTAGCACTAACTTTAGGAATTGGATCTTGCTGTAGGGGAGGCAATGTTTTGTAACATTTGTTTTTTGTTTTGTAATCTCTTTTACACCTTTGCTATTTTGTTCAAGATATACTTTGCTATTTAAATGTTTCTAAATTTTATGCAGTCATATGAAAATATTTTCTTTATGGCAAAAAGAAAAACAACGTTCATTTTCACGCAGTATTTTCAGTTGTTTAGCATCACGTGTGTTTTTAGGATACAAAGTGTAACACTATCAGAAATAAAAGTTTGCTCTGTGATTATTTTAAACACTATCCATGTAAGACTTGAGTAAAATTTTTAAAAATTTAATTAACGAAAATATCTAAGAGAAGAAAATGAGAAGGTTGGCAGAGAGAGAGCGAGCAGGAGCAAAGTCTCAAAAGCAGAAAGAGTCCAGCATGCCTGGTAACCACAAAGCATTCAGCATTATTGCAGCCTAACCGACAAGGAAGTGAGAGGGAGCTGGAGAGGTTAGCAGGTTCCAGGAACACCAGGCATTGTAGGTCACACTAATTGAATTTGATCCTCTATGTGCTTGGCTTCTATTTAAGGGACTGCTGAAGGTGCATAAACTCTCCTCTCCCTCTGCCCTCCTGGAGCTTGTTCTGGATAGGGTGTGATACATTTCATACCAAAGGTCTTCCTTGTATGTAGACTTAGTGAGAAAGAAGGGTGCTGTGCTAAAGAATCTGATGCAACCTTAGAGAAAAAGTACTTTAGTGTAAACATTCCTGTATCTCCTCAGTGATTGGGATAGGGGGTACCATGGCAGTGGGACTTTGTAATGAGCTGGTAGGCCCTTGGGGATGTGGCTTAGAAAAGGAAGCTGACCTCTGACTGTTCCTCAGAATGCCCTCTCTGGCATGGCCTGGGAGCGGGGAGGGAATTCCAGGTGATGCTACACTTCTTTGTCCTAGACTGTGCTCTCAAAATTATTGAATAGATCTGTGTAAGGGTGTGGCTGGTGCCAGTGCCCATATTTTCTCTCCAGAGAGATTCACAGAACCCCAGACTATTGCAGGGAGAATGGGAAGGAGGTGGGGAGACATTGATGGGGGTGGGGAGAGGGGTCTGTTCTGCTGCAGCACACAGTTCACACCCCACTCAATTTCCATAGTTATACCAAACAAGTAACCCAGACAAGGAGACACAGATTGCTGGCAATTGGTTTGTCCTGTGAACTGTCCTGCGTGTGAAGGAAAGGACAGATTCTCCTTGCCCAGATAAGCTTAACTTAATGCTTTCAGGGCAAAAAGAAACAATGTCACATCAGCTCCTTCCGCTCATCTATCAGCTTCCCCTGAGAAACAAGTCTAAAATGTGAGTTTAGGCAGGACCAACCCTCCCACTTCGTTCTCTCCTGACACAGGGCACACCACATGCTGTTCCTGGGGAAGTCTCCTTGGTGACAGTCTTCTGCTCCAAGGATCTCCCTGCTCCAAACAATAACCACCAACAAAAATCCTGTTTTAAGGGGAAGTAAGGAAGGAGGAAAGAGAAAATTGGTCATTCTTAAAGAAAAGGACGGGAGGACACATCCAGGAGGATGTGGATTTTGGAGATGATGCTGACCTGCCATAGACAGTTGATGGGAAGCACCTGCCTGCACACCGCTGCCTCCTTTGGAAGCCTGGGTGGGTTGTCTTGCCTTCAGGGGGATTTCTGAGACAGAACACCCACTGTCAACCCCTCCCTGCCTCCGTTTCCGCACATGTAAAATGGGGATGATAAAACTGCCTACCTCACAGAGTTCTTTAGAAAACCAGTGGAATGAGTTAATGTAAAATGCTTAGAACAAACAGTCCTGGCACACAGGGTGCTGAAAGAGTGTCTGTTCAAAAATGGGCCAAACACACCCTCCTGAAAAGCCACCTGCCAGCGTCGTGGAGGGCAGGATTTCCCAGACCTGCCTGATGGCAGAACTGCCGGGTGCAGGGGCTCCTCAGGCCATGCGTGATGAGGAGGAGAATGGTGAGCCTCAGAGAAAAAGATTTTGCCTGTAATGTAGGCAGGGGATTAGAGAGCTGCCCAAAATGTTACTCCATTTGCAAGACTGAGATGTGAAGGTATTAAACAGCCCCCAGCTGAGATATTCCTTCAGTTCTCAAATCATCTCCTGGTCCCAGAGGTTCTCCTGGAGGAGGCTCAGCCACCAGGTTTCCCTCCAGAGCAGGGCCGTGCTCCATCTTTCTAGTCCTACAAATCTTCCTCTGAATTGCAACCACTTTCCTTGCCAACCACACCGGTGCTAAGACACATTTGCTGAATGACTGGCTCCTGTCCTAAGAATCCTGTTTACTTGCAATATTTCTTACAGACCCCTTACCATAGCTCTTCTTCCCACCTATTCTGCACTTTCTCTCTCTCCCTGCATCGCCTTTGTTTTGTAGCAGGGATGGCCAACCTGAGGCATTCTTTTGGCAGCTCCCTCTTACAATGTTCCCCAAAATCACTCATAGATGGTGGTGCTCTTTTTTATTAAACTCTTACATAGCCTCAGTAATATCTTATTCAGCCCCAGCCAACTGATTATTCATGACGCTGTTCTTCTTAGTACTTTTGCCTCCCTCTCCACCTGATCATTACATCCTATGGCTGTACCTATCTATACCTTAGCAATGACCATCATTATGTCCACTGAAACCTTTAAAAAGCTATCTCACAACAATTCTATTTTAACAAAAATTGCTCTCATTCCCAGTTTGGCCATGTGACATAGAGTAGGTGATCTGTAAATGCCGATCAAATGATTGATAAGATCACAAGCCCTCTTTTTCAAATACTTATTGAAGAGTGGGATTATTTTGGTATCCAGGCTCCATCTGTTCTGGAAGTTAAAAATAATCTGGAAAGGTTCCCTGCTTTGTCTCAGATATCAATTCTGAAACACTGCCACCCAGTGGAGGACACACAGAATAATAGTGGAAGTAAAGGAGCATCTAATTTTTTTTTTCTTTTCTTTTTTTTTTCCCTTTTCCTTTTTTTCCATTTTTTCCTTTTTTTT
>PVJN01002504.1:0-118503 GCA_004026805.1 Lasiurus borealis
GGCAGCAGATGGGGTGTGAAGCAGGGGGATGCCACCCTGAAGCTGGAGTTAGGAGGCCTGGGTCTGATTTCCATCGCGGTTACTGGCCTGCTGTGTGACCCCGTGCGACAGTCATGTCCCCTGTCTGGGTGTCAGTTAATTCTCCCGTTCAGTAATTGTGGGCGAGATGATCTCTAGCATTCCACTGTCAGGTCGGGTTTGAGAAATTCATCCACTGAGGAGCAAGACAAAAACTCCATTTAAATCCATGGTTAGAATAAGTCAGAAATACACGGAGTGGCCAGATTATATTATGACCTCTGAACGCATAATAATATAATAAATGGCTACTATGCAAATTGTCCCCTCGACCAGGAGTTCAACCAGCAGGCAGGCAGGCCAACCACCCATGACCCCCTCCCCCTGGCCAGGTTGGCTAGATCCCTATATATGTACAAATTCATGCACTGGGCCTCTATATACAGTAGAGGCCCAGTGCATGAATTATTAGAGGTTCTCTCTCTCTCTCTCTCTCTCCATATACACACTGAGTGGCCAGATTACTATGCGTCCAGAGATCATGATCATCTGGCCGCTCAGTGTAGGTGTGATCTGTTAGGCACTTGAGGAAGGAGTGGGGGAGATGGTGTTACCAGCAAACCCCCAGTGACACCCCAGTTCCGGGCAGCGCAGCAAACCAGTACTTGTGTTGGTGGAAGGAACACAGAAGCCGCTGTCAGAGGGCACAACGCCCTCCCCTCCCGGGGATCTGTTGTTGGAAGAGCAGCCGGCTGGGCTTGCAGACCCGGTTAGCAACTCGATCTCCTTCAGCCTCGGGGGTGGGGCCCGCGCCGCGCTCCCCCCGGCACTGATGAAAGGCGGCGGCGGCAGCCAATGAGAGCGCCGGCCGGTGAGGTCATGGAGTTCCTCGGCTTTTCATTGGTGGGTGTGCCAGGCTGCGGCCGGCTGCAGGGAGGGAAGGTGGGTCGCAGCCGGGGCACCGAGGCCGGGCGGGGACCTGGTCCCAGCATTTCTCCACCCTGGGGAGCGGCCACGCGAGGAGGGCGCAGGAAGTGGAAATGCCCCGAGGCTGGGCTTCCTTCTGCAGGGGGACCCTCACGTTCTTCGGTGAAAGCGGAGGGTGGGTTAAAAGGCCAATGAAACGCACTAGCCATTTTGGATGCTGAGCCAAGTCTGCTGTTGGCCGGTCATCTTTTGTTCCCACCACTCAGGATCGGGAACAAAGACGTTTCTGAGGTTTGGAAACTCTTTAAAACCGCGGTTCTCAAACCCTGATCGTGCAAAGGGTCCAGAACACGGGTGGCACACGCAGCTCCAGGTCCCCTTGTCTTTGCAACCTGCAGTTGAAGACAATGAATGACAAAGCCGGAGTGTGGGCCCCAGTTTGGGCAGGACTTGTTAGAAATGCAAATTCCTGGGCTGGGCCAGCCCAGACCTACCTACCAGCACCTCTCGTAGTAAATCAATAAACATTCATTGCAGAAAAGATCACTTCCCCCAACTTCAGAGGCCCAGCTGCCTTGCCCTCCGAGGGTTGCAGGAGACCTCGCAGCCTGTGTTCTCTTCATAACAGACACACCCCGCCTCCCAGCTGGCCCGTGTGGGCTCCTGTGATTTACCCATGTGAACCTAAAGGTAAAAAAGGCCCAAGCAAGAGGCAACACGCATGTATCTGAGATCCAAACGAATTGCTATTTGGGAAGTGCTGATTCCAGCGGAAACCCAAATAGTGTTCAGACTATGGGTGAAGGCAAGGAGTCGTGGAGTCTTTAATGAGGAACAGGATAACTAAACGGATAGGGGGAAGGAATTTCTGTCCGGGGTTAATAAGTGAAGGAAGAGGTGTCTACAGGGGCAAGTAAGTGAAGTTATTCTTTAGCTCAGCACGGCGGTGTCCACTCTAAGGAACGCCGGTCATTTTCAGCCTGGAAGTCAGAAGGCCTGCTTCCCTCCTAACTGTGGTTTGGAACACGATGTTGCTTTCGGCCAGTGCCAAGGTCATTTTGCCAGTTCAAACAGAACAAAGGTCTGAGGTCCAAGATGCACAAGGCAATTCCTCTGGGATGGCAGCTCCGAGTCCATTTTTTTAAAAAAATACATTTTTATTGATTTTAGAGAGGAAAGGAGAGGGAAAGGGAGATAGAAACATCAATGATGAGGGAGAATCACTGATCAGCTGCCTCCTGCATGCCCCCCACTGGGGACAGAGACCGCAACCTGAGCCTGTGCCCTGACAGGGAATCGAACCATGACCTCCTGGTTCATAGGTCCACACCCAACCGCTGAGCCACCCCGGCCAGGCATCCATTCCATTTCGAATTGGCTGCTTTTGCATTGTTTGCCACCCACTCGAGGACTCCTAAGGGGTTCAGCTTTGTTTTACAAACAAGGACACTGGACCACGTGGCTCGCCCAGGTCGTGTGGCAACCAGGGTCCCCGTGGGAGAGCAGGGACAAGAGACATGAGCTTTCGGGCCACGGCCGCCTCCCGGGGGACTCTCCCTCGTGACCTCGGGTCGCAGCCCAGGGCTCTCTCCACAGCTGGACTGTCAAGTCAACCCTCGTGCCTCCTGTTGCAAAACACTGCTCGGAATAGTCTGCGGTCAGCAGAAAGATGCTGACGGCGATGTCTATTCTAGGAAGTTGTCTTATTTTTTTTTTTATGAACGACAGTGGCCTGGATGGCTGGACTGAGTCTGTGGCTGAAGGTGCACGCCATGTGACACGGGTCCTCACCCACCCAGAGGACATCTGCTGAAAGATGGCCTTGTGTAACGGTCTCTATTGCTGCGGTCCAGGCAAGCCAACCCTTTGGCCTGGAAGAAAGCAGTCCAGCTGCCCCAGCACGCTCTTCTGAGGAGCATTCCCCGGGACATGGGGCCCTGGAGCTCGGCTGGGGACCTCCACAGGTGCGTGCTGAGCGGCTGGCTCAGCCCTGACCACCTGCATGACTGCTGTCACACTCAGAGCTGGTGCTGAGCAGGGAGGCAGGGAGCGGAAGAGACGGGATTAGACGCCCTTCCTCGCAGGAGGCAGAACGGCCATTGGTCGGCACCCGGGATCTTGCTCTCCTTTCCTGCACTTGGAGATCCCCCACCTGATACGGCCAAACCTTCCTCCCGTTGGAGACGCCAAAGTGCCAGGTGCTCGCGGTGCCAGACTCCCTTATGGCTACAGCGAGGCTGATGACCTCAGCCCTGCACGGCAGACGCCACCGAGTCCAGGGCAGCTGCGTTTCCGTTCGGCTGTGGTTATCGGGCAGCTGGGGCTGAGGTTGGCGCTGGTGCCCCTGGGTGCCCAGGCCCAGTGGCGGTGGCAGTGCTCTCTGCCCCTCCTGTGGGTGCCCAGGCCCAGCAGTGCTAACAGCAGTCTCTCTCCTCCCAGAACAGCCTCTTTGTCCCGACTGCCCAGCTCCGGCCGGACCCCCTTCCTCCTGGAGATTCTGAAGCGCTGGCATTAACCCGTTTCTGCCTAAATCAGCCAGGGTTGGTTTGGGCGGCTTGTAAGGGCGTAGGGTGCCAGCCGAGGCTTCCCCAAGGAGGGCCAGGCACTGACGGGGCAGGAAGGGGTGCAGGCACCCGGGGAGAGGATGTGGCTGCTGGGCCTGGAAAGGCCATCACACCGCTGCCGACAGAGTCACGAGCGGTGCGGAGGGAAGCGAGTCACCCCGCGGCCAGTCCTCCAGCTCTTCGCAGGGCAAACCTGGGGGTTTTCCCGGGGTCCGGCTCCTCTTCCTGTGCCGCTTTCTGAGCAAAGACCCTGGGGCTCCCCCGGTGGGAGGGGAAGAGGGCGAGGAGGGGAAATTGTGATCAGCCTCCTCACAGGCAGCTTCTGGGGTTTGACTGGGAGTCTCCAGGGGCTCCCAGGCCTCGAGCCCAACACGCTGCTCAGTCCTTCACCTAAAGCGCCGTGTTTTCCGGCGTAGAAGATGACCTTTTAACCCAGGAAAACCTTCTCAAAAGTCCGACCTCTGGCGGGGGACCCCGGCAGCTGTGGGGGGCACCAAACCTGCTGGGAAGATGGAAGGCGGAGGCAGCATCTTCCCCGCCCTCCCCGGAGGCTGGTGCTGACGTCCCACCAGGCTGGTCCAGCCGTCATGTGGTTGTTTTCTAGCCACTCGAGGGCATGCCGCATGGGTCAGGGACGGGGTGCCCTGACTCTGGGTGTCCTCTGCGTTCCCCATCATCACCCGCTGAGCCTCACGCTACCACGGGGTGGGGGTGGGGCACTTTGGCAAGCAGACTTGAGATTTGGCTCGGCTGCCTCATCTGTGACTCTGAAAGTCTGAGAGATAAACACGAATAATATTGACTAGAAACATCCGTGGATGCTTGACATAAGTGATTACAGTGGCACCTCGAGATACGAGTTTAATTCGTTCCGTAACCTTGAGGCGTGGGAAACTACGAGACGCTCGAGTCGCGGTAAACTGGTGGGTCATGTGCAGCCGGCCGATCCGCGCGATGACTCGTATCTCAACTGTTGCTCGTATTTCAAAGCAAAAATAGCTCACTTGATGGCTCGTATCTCAAAAATCTCCTATGTTAGGGCGCTCGTATCTCGAGGTACCTCTGTATCTTACAAAAGCGAGGTTCTGGACCCAATCTGAGCGCGCGGCACAGCATCATCGCAGCCGAGCATCCTGCCAAGCCAACATGCAGGTGGCAGCAGCGGCAGGAAGCACCTGGGAGAGCGCCTGCCTCAGGGTGGCAGCTCGGTCCCAGCCTCTGATATTGCCTGGGTTTACCCTGGATTAGTTCCGCTTTGTCTTATAAATAGCCCGACACATGCCTGGGTTGCTGTTAATCCACGGGGCTGGCTCTGAGGTTTCAGAATCACGTCTGTCTCCGTCTGAGCGGACAGGACACGCCACATAGCGACCCGTGTTAAAGACACACACAATTCAAAGCACCATCCCGTGTAGAGGCTGCGCCTGGCTCTGAGCCCCGTCACAGAATGGAACAGGCTGGGAACAGGCCGCAGGCAGCAATCCTGGGACTGTCCTCCCTGTCACCCCTCCGGCCACAGGCCCTCCCTCAGGAGACGCTGGCACTATTCCCAGGTAATTCTTTTTTTTTATTATTATTATTATAAATATATTTTTATTGATTTTTTTTTACAGAGAGAAAGGGAGATAGAGAGTTAGAAATGTCGATGAGAGAAAAACATTGATTCAGCTGCCCACTGCACACTCCCTCCTGGGGAGGTGCCCGCAGTCAAGGTACATGCCCCTGACCGGAATCGAACCTGGGACTCTTGGCTAACGCTCTATCCACTCTGAGCCACACTGGTTAGGGCCCAGGTAATTCTTTTTGCAATAAACTTCTCCTATTTGGCCAGGAGGTTTCAGGGCCCAGAGAGAGGGAGGGCAGGGGACAGGGACCAAGCACAGGACCGGGGAACAGGAGGGTGGCTACCGTTTCTAAGAAACAAGAAAGGACTAAGATTGCAAAAACAGCCCAGCTGGTGTGGCTCAGCGGTGGAGTGGTGACCCGAGAACCAAGAGGTCACTGGTTCGACTCCGGGTCGAGGCACATTCCCTGGGTTGAGGGCTCCATTCCATGGTTGGGGGCATGCAGGAGGCAGCCGATCCCTGATGTTTCTCTCCCATCTATGTTTCCATCTCTCTATATCTCTCCCTTCCTCTCCAATAAAAACATATTTTTTAAAAGATTGCAAAATCACGAACAACTGGCAACCAGACTGCCTCCTCAGCAAATGAAAACCCACGGCTCTTTCTGTGCATCCAGTCTGAAATGACCGTTGGAAAGATTCTCTCTCATCATTTATGTTTCTATTTCTCTCTTTCCCTCTCCCTTTCTCTCTGAAATCAATAAAGAACTATTTTTTTAAGAAAAAAAATGTCACCATATTTTTTAAAAAATCAATGGAAAAATATCCTTGGGCAAGGATTTCAAAAACAAAAACAAAAACAAACTCATCCATAAAACTTTCTGGCCAAATTCCCGAAGCAAGAAAACGTCACATTTCTACACCGCAGCCCTTTTTGGGGTACGCGTGTGTCTCCCAGTCCATACGACTCACTCAGACCTGCCTGGACGAAGGGAAAACCAAGGCCACGAAGGGAAAAAGAAAAACATGCCTCTCATACCATGAAAACCCTCAAGCAATAGCTCATAGTAAAAAATTCTCAATTGCATATAGTTTACCTGTAACCAACAGCCATTGTCACTGTAATAAAGCATTCAAAGGCCATCGGCCTATCGAGGCGTATCTACAGCAGCAGCAACAACAAAAATAAACATGAAATTAGCTCTTCTAAATAAGCCAAGAAGAGGAAAAGTTCAGTATAAATTAATACTCGAAGATTCTACAGGCCAGAATGAGTCCATTAAAAATAAATCTGCCATGAAGGATTGTAAATATGGGTTTCAGGAGAGCAGGCCTAGAGAAGCTACTCCTAACTAAAGGCAGGCGGTACCCAGCAATGAACAAGCCACGCCCTTCGGGGAGCATTAAGAGGAGGTCGATCCTGACAACGGTAAAGGAAGATGGCCTGCAAGGCAGATATAACATTGACCTTTGACGTGAGAACGATTTTATTTCTTGCATCTTAAAAGTGTCTTATGTTCTTCCCGAGAGACTCAGAAGAGAAGCCACGCGAGAAAAATTGGGATCACAGACCACGCGAGGGGCTTTGTCCAAGGTTTGCCCCGAAAGGCCTTTTTTAAAGAGCTTCAGAGCCTGCTCCTCCTGCCATCCACATCGATGCTCTCAACCCACAGAGCAAGCCCCACCTACAGACGCCACGCAGAGCCCCTTCCGCTCCTTCCTTTCCTTTCCAGCTCGGCTGTTGCTGTTGGAACATTCGCAGTGGTTAGAGCGAGAGAAGGAGTCAGACGTGCAGGTAAAAAAGAACCTCGTCCAGCCAGGCAGCGTACCTGGTGAAGAGCAGCCACAGGAGAGCCGCCAGCAGGTTCTGCACGGACGCTCCCTCCCGGGATGACAAATGAGCCCCGGTCCGGGCCAGGCTGCGAGCAGCGGGTGCGCCGAGCACACAGATGCGCCTCTGCGTCCCGGGATGATGGATGAGCCACCGCTATCGGCCGCGCACGGAGCCAGCCAGACGGTGGCGGCTGCAAAGGCACCTTCAGCGCCGGCCCTGCAGACGCCGGAGACAGAGTTTCGGCCAGAGCTGAACACGCACCCAGGCTAGCGTGGAAAGAGGAGTTTCAGAGGTGCACAGAGCACCTGCTTTTATTTTAGAGGTACACCCTCTCTGGCCAGTGCTTCTGTGACTGGAAAGGCCACCTGGGGCCGCTACTCAGTGGAGGTGGCCGGACAGCAAGGAGCGGCTGCAAACTGTCTGCAATCGTTAACCTGGTGGCTACACGCAGACAGAGGCTGCTGTAAATGCACTAGATAACCCAATTAAAAGATGGCCCAAAAATCTTAGGCCAAATATTAGCACTCTGAATCCACTAATACACGAAAAGAATAATACATCACGACCAAACAGGGCTTATCCCAGGAATGCAACGTATGAAAACCAACTATTGCAATTCATCACTGTAAGAGGATAATGAAGAAAAACCACATGATCATCTCAAAAGAGGTACAGAAGCATTTAATAAAAACTCTTGGAAAACCAGGAGTAAAAATCATTCAATTTGGCAAACGGCTTCTATTAAAAATTTACAGCAAACATCACACTGCATGGTGAAGTGCTGAATTCTTATTCTGAGCTCAGGAACAAGTCAAAGAGGTCCAGTGTCACCACTTCTACTCAACATTTTGCTCAATAAGACAAGAAAAGAAACAATGGAAAGGGAGGAATGAAACTATCATTATTTAGATAATACAATTCAAATATCAAACAACTAGAAGTAAATCTAATCTCTACATGTACACCTTAAAACATTGCTGAGGCAAATTAAAGAAGACCTAAGTAATAGAGGGATATACCATGTCAGTGGATTGCAAAATTCAAAATAGAGTAGATATAAATCCTCCTGAAATATATCTATATATTCAATGAAATACCAATTAAACCCTAATAGATAGCCCCTGCCCCCAGGAGTAAGCCATGAGGGGGGCCAAGGGGAAGAGAGGGCGGGGAGAGTTATAGGAGGGCGGGGCAGCGGGCTGAGAGTTACTGAAGGGTGGCAGCGAGCTACTGGCACATGGATTCGTGCGCAGGGCTATATAATAAAAGCCTAAGCGACTGCCATGGTGGAATGACCAGTTGCTATGACATGCATTGACCACCAACGGGCAGATGCTCAATGCTCCCACAGGGGGAGCACCACTCAGCCAGAAGCCGGCTCAAGGCTGGCAAGCGCAGCAGTGGTGGCGGGAGCCTCTCCCACCTCTGCGGCAGTGCTAAGGATGTCCGACTGCCAGCATAGGCCTGCAGCCAGCAGTCGGACATCCCCTCAGGGTCCCCGGACTGTGAGAGGGTGCAAGCTGGGCTGAGGGACTCCCCATCAGTGCACAAATTTCATGCACCTGGCCTCTAGTAAAGTATTACAAGGTGTTTCACTTGTCATTACTTCTCAGAGAACTGCAAATTAAAAGCACAATAAAACACACAATTGCCAAAAATGGCTAAAACTACAAAGAAATACAGCCTTCCCAGAATGGTCAAAACTATGGTAACGGAACAGTGGTTATGTCTGAGTTCGCACTGGGAGCCACATCTCGATGTACATGATGGTTCCATAGGTGCATACACGTGTAAAAACTCATTGAGCTGTCCACTGAGGATCTGTGCACTCTTCATTTACACAGAAATACAATTAAAACACAGAACCGCTACCTCTGTGCCGTCTCAGGGCTCCACTTAGGCCACAGAATGAGTGGTCTGGCAGAGGCAGTAGGAAACGCTGAGCGGTGGGCAGGGAAACGGAGAGAAGTGACCACTTACACCTCCCAGAACAAAGTAACCGCTTGCAGAGCCTGCGCAGACGTGTTCCGAAAGGTCGCGGAGCAGACAGGATTTTTAAGCAGCTTTATCTGCATGGCCCCTGAAGTGGCATTTCTGTAAAGGAGCCCTATGTTTGTACCAAATGTTCACGTCTCAGAGACGGAAAGTTGCTCACTCGCTCACACAGACTGTTTTTACCCCGACATAATGTTCATCCCCACGCTTTCCTTCCTCTGTCTCCGTCCAGTCTTCATTTCTCTGATCTTAATGACAACCTCAGCGTTCGTCAGAGCATGGCGACGTTAAGAAGCGGTGAGTGAGGTATCACGGTGGGGGACATTAATGTGTGTGGCCACACAGCTGGACCACCGCAGCAGTAATGAAAGAAGTAGGACTGCGCAGGTAGTGAAGATGATGCAGGGGTGGGGACAGTAGTCACGTGAACTGTGGCTTGACTGCACTTTGAATGTCCACAGTTACAGAGATAGCTGCAGCATGCAGCATGCTCAACAAGGTTTCATCTCACCCCTGGGGGCGCACACCGTTTTAGTCAGGATACCAGCTGTACATTAAAAGGTCAGTCTTTTAAACTTTCCTCCAAGTATGTTCATATGTAGTTTTCTCTTCTTTAAAAAAAAAAATTTCAGCCAAAACCGGTTTGGCTCAGTGGATAGGCCTGCGGACTGAAAGGTCCCAGGTTCGATTCCGGTCGAGGGCATGTATCTTGGTTGTGGGCACATAACCCAGTAGGGGGTGTGCAGGAGGCGGCTGATCGATGTCTCTCTCACATCGATATTTCTAACTCTTTATCCCTCTCCCTTCCTCTCTGTAAAAAATCAATAAAGTATATTTAAAAAAAATTCATGCCAAAACCGGTTTGGCTCAGTGGATAGAGGGTCGGCCTGGGGACTGAAAGGTCCCAGGTTCAATTCTGGTCAAGGGCCTGTACATTGGTTGTGGGTACATCCAGAAGGGGCATGCAGGAGGTGGCTGATCGATGTCTCTCATCGTTGTTTCTAGCTTACTATCCCTTTCCTTTCCTCTCTGTGAAGAATCAATGAAATATATTTAATAAATAAATAAATAAATAAATAAATTCACATCAGTAAACTTCTTCCAAAATTGCATTACTAAAGAATTACCGTAACTTTACATATAATATAGCATCTTCATAATTCCCTTTAGATTCATCAAAGGAATGATAATTACCATATATTTAATCTCCCCTTTTACCAGTACTTATAATTTAAGCAAATAGGATGGTACTATTGTACCTAAAATAAACTGTTGTGAACAATCAAATGTCTACCGCAGCAAGAGCTTAAATGAGAATTATCACATGTCCATTCCTTCAAAGTAGTGCACATTTCACATGACCAGCCCCTTTGAAAGTTAAAAATAAAACTGCAGCTAAGAATGGCAAATTCCTCAATCTTACTGGATTTTAAAGCAAAACAAAACAAAACAACAAAAACCATTATTTTCCAATCCATCTACAAGTAGAAATGCCAGGAAATAAGTCGATACTACTCTGCTCAGACCATTGAAATGTCCTTTTCTAAGTCATGCCATCTTTTTGTCCTGTTTTCGTCTTTTTAAATACAGGACTTCAAAGCCTAAATGAAAAAGATAAAAAACAACAACAACAACAAAAAAAAACTGCTCAAGATGGGAAGGAACCAGAAAGAAAATGGAATATCCTCTTAGTGAAGAGGCAAATGGTGACAAACTGTCCAGGTGGAAAATGTTACGCAATGGAAAAGAATAACGGGAACGACATAGTGCTAAGTATCTCCCCGGTTTCCTGTGTCCGGGGAACGTTGCTGTATTACACGCTAACTCAACCCACCTGATGTGTTTCTCCGGGGATTACCTAAACGGCACTCTAACGAGAAAAACAGTCCATGTCCCTCCACCTGTCCCCGCAGAAAGACAGCAGGAAAACAAGGCCGAATGATCAACCACCAAGAATCCTGTCTCTTAATGCAAGTCTCCTTAAAAATATTAGCTCTTTACTACCTGGTCAGAAGCAATAACGGGAAGGAAATGGCGGGCTATCAATAGTATCTATTTTGGCCTGGTCGCATAGCTCAGTGACTGAGCATCAACCACTGAACCAGGAGGTTCCATTCTTGGTCAGGGCACATGCCCAGGTGGTGTGTTCGATCCCCAGTGTGGTGCGTGCAGGAGGCAGCCAATTGATGAGTCTCTTTCATCATGGATGTTTCTCTTTTTCTCTCTCCCCCTCTCCTTTTCTCTCTGAAATCAATAAAAATATATACTAGTGTATTTTTAAAAACCAGTACCTATTTTGCACTCATATGAAGCCAAGACAGATATGTTTGAAAGCCACTTTAGTTTCTTACTCCTTTTCAGTCCAATAGCAGCAGAATATAAAATACCTGCACCTGCTTAACCCACAAATTCACAGGCTATAAGGTGGACAATAGCCTTGGGAAAGGGAAGCTTAAAGGACTTAATTATGTAACAAGGAGCTGCGCACACAAAGAAAAGGGCACAGAAAAAATGCAGAAAAGCCATGGGTAAGAAATGCTGAAGATGGCACTGAAACGAGGCAAAACGAACGTTCTCAAGATAAAAATTGTTGCCTCTTGAGAACTCACAGAATTTAAATAACTACTCCTAAGGAAAATATTCTAAGGAACTTCACGATTTGGAGTGAGGTCACTTAACAAGACAGAATAAAATCTTAATGGTGCTGTATTGGCTATTTTCTTTCGGTAGATTATACTTAAAATATTTGTTTGATGCATATACTTCCTGTTATCTCAAGATTACTTTTCCACTCTGAGTTTTACAGTCACATTTAAATTCTGAATTTTATTAGAGCCTGCAACATTCATTTTAGTGCAAAATAAAGGCATTGCATGAAGATGGGCACTCATGTAGGGGATATAATGAATTAAAGGCCAAGAAATTAGGTGTTAATGGTGTAAGGCATTTAAGGGGTCCAAGTAATATATTTTAAGACTAGCATCCCGGTACACAGATTCAAAGAAAATTAATTAGAAGAAATATTTTAATACCACTATTCACCCTTTCTCTATAGTAGAAGTGTCAACCAAATTCACGACAATGACAGACCAAAACATATGCATGTGATATGCGCCAGCGAGAGCTTTATATGTATCATGCATGAGTGAATCAACTTAGCCTTTTATATAGATAAATAAACTTGTTTAATAAGACCTGCTTTCTGATGTAGCTAAAATTTTTCCAGCCCAGTGATGCATCCCAATTTCTCTTTCAGAAATTGTCACCCACATAGCAGTAAATATCAACATGAAGCAGATTATTATTGTAGATCATGCAGAGAGAACAAAGGATAAAATATTTAACTGCAGCAATGTTTGGCTATATTCTGCGCAGTGAGAAAACCTGAAGTCATTTTCAAGTTTCACCATTTCTTACTTCTTTTCGGTCAAGTTTCTAAACTTTCTAAGTCTCCCATT
This sequence comes from Lasiurus borealis, assembly GCA_004026805.1. Taxonomy (NCBI): domain Eukaryota; kingdom Metazoa; phylum Chordata; class Mammalia; order Chiroptera; family Vespertilionidae; genus Lasiurus; species Lasiurus borealis. The sequence continues at coordinate 12,361 of PVJN01002504.1, forward strand.
TTTTTAGTTATTGAAAAGAAAATAGGATTCTACCGAGTTTCATATCTACCTGCTCCAGAACTTCTATGAGGATCAAATGAGCTGAGGCACGGGAAAATGCTTCACAAACATTTGGTTAAATTGTAAAATGTTTGCACCTGGATATAAAGCAAGTTGGGTTCCCAGCTGAAGAAATTCCAAGGAGGCTAGTTGTTAGGGTGAGGAAGCCAGGCATTACTACGCAACATCATTTCCTGGCCCTCACAGTGACCTTTTCTGGGCTGGGTTGTGGGCCACATTTTGTGCCATGAGATCTTGGTGGTGTCGGCTGTGATTTGGTGGGCTGTCACTCTGGGGTGGTGGTGGGGTCTGTGTCCCACTTTGGGGAAGTTAAGTGTTGGTTTGTGGCATCAGGTCCATGGTGCTGTTTATTTTTAAATGGCCAGTGCATGTCATGGCAGCTCCTGCATTGAGTGTCTGCCCTCTGGTGGTCAGTCATGACATAGGTACCGGTCAGACAGATTGACACTTAGCCTTTTACATATATAATTTCATTATGTTACAATAAGTCATCTAGAAGATGGTTATTTTTGATATAGGGTAAATGGTATATCAGAATTTCCTTTTTCATTTAAATCTTAAAGAATATTAGAAGTGTGATAACATACACATGCAATTATGTTATTATTAATAGTCACTGGGAGAACACCCAAAACAATCAAGTGTTCTAAGGCTTGTATAGGGATAATAATTTTAGAAATTTTCACCATTTTGAGGTATCATGATTTTAATAAATACAATAACAAGTGTGTGAAATGGGGGCAAGGTGAACAAGAAGACTAAATTGTAGACTTTCATAAAGTATTTGAGAACATTTTTTTAAAAAATGATATATGAAAGGAATTCACTTATTTAAAAAAAGTCACTGCTATCCCGGTAAGTTTCTTAAAAATAACTTTATATTTAAAATGTAGCCATTTATATAGTTCTTGAAGAAATTATCAGATTTATAAAAAAAAAAATTAAAAGGCAGTTTTTCAGGGTTAAATGAATCTGCAACTCCAAGACAAACAAACATGTTGAAATTAACTCAGGAAACATGACTTTCTTTTCCAGTGGGCCAGAGGTTTATTATTTTATAGAGGTTTGGATGGATTAATAAATTTCAAAATAATTAATTTAACTCAGTCAGCCGTAGGATCTGGCACAGTAATTAGAAGAAACTGGTCTTTCAAAATTTCTTTCCTCTATTCCTTTTCTTAATCTTGCCTCTCACTTAGCCATATATAGTTACAAAAGATCTGCTCTGAGCCGGGATTTATGAAAGCTACATACTTGAGATAAAATAAAAGGGCCCTGACCGGTTTGGCTCAGTGGATGGAGCCTCAGCGGTTGGAGCCTCAGCCTGCGGACTCAAGGGTCCCGGGTTTGATTCCGGTTAAGGGCATATACCTTGGTTGCAGGCAAATCCCCAGTAGGGAGTATGCAGGAGGCAGCTGAATTGATGTTTCTCTCTCATCGATGTTTCTAATTCTCTCTCTTTCTCTTCTTTCCTCTCTGTAAAAAATCAATAAAATATATATATTTTAAAAAATCAAAAAGGGGAGAGGTGATTTGGTTCTGTCTCCATAACTGAATAAAGAGAACTTAATGTATGCATTTGTTTGTCTTAGATATATTTCTATTTTACCCCTAGCACAAAGGAGCCCTTCCATTTCACATTTTCATAGGAAGTACTTCTTAGTTTATTTCTGATGTGACTAAGTGGAAGCTCTGTGAATTTTGAAGTGCATTTCACTGTACGCTGACCGCCCGCATCCAACAGAACTGCAGCAGGCTGGCACCAGACGCGGCCTCCCTGGTGCTTACAGGAGGTGAGGATGAAGGCACTAGACAAGAGGCCTCTACTGTACTCTGCTTTCTGAGCTCTTCTCCAAAGCCCATCCCCGATTATTTACTTGACGGATTACCCTTCTCCTTCCTTCCTCTGCCTGACGCTTTGCCCATTTCATTTTCCGCCAAGTCCTCCAGAAGAGACGGCAAGGGAAAGAAAGAAAAATGAAACCCATTAATTTTCAATGTTCACAGTGAGTCAATGACATCATCAATCATTAGGGAATACTGACCAGTTTTTTCTGGATCGTTTTCCTTTAGCAACAAAATTCTTTCGGTCTAGACTTTACAACTAGCATCATCTATGAGAAAGCAGTTTAAAAAAAGTACTTAAAGATCTAACTTAGGCATTTCCAAAAATATTCAACATAACTATAGACATAAATGGACGTTTTCTTAATTATGATAAATCTGTGCCTGATGGAACCACATTTTGTGAATTAGTTCTTTTTGGTAATAATTCATGAGAGATCTCCCATCATTACTCGGAATGACCACAAGCCGGGGGTACAGTTGGTTCAAGGAGAATTATGCAGTCAGTTGGGCCACTGGAAAGTGTTAAAAGCTCTTTCCAATAACCATTGTGGACAAAAATGTGAACAAAATAATACAATATTTTGAAAATATTTTAATATTTGCCATTTTTGTTGCTTGTGCTAATATATACATTGATTTAGCAATAAATATAGTACTGTTACATAGAGTGCAATATTTTTAGTATTCATAATTGGTTGAAATTAATGCTGCATTGTCGCAATAAATGAATAAATAAATATCACACCCAAATTCCAAACGAGGTTGTCATGAACAAAAACGAAAAGACATGTGTTGGGATTTATCTTCTTAAGCACGATTCCTGTAAACACGGCCAAGGTCACCTTTCTCAGTTCTGACATTCCGTGCGATCGCTTTAAAAGAAAACGGAACATACAAATCCGACCACGTCCTTTTTTGCATAGGAAATAAATTAATAGCATCTGTAAAAATGCAGCAGTCTCTCAGTGAAGAAATGTCTTCACCACAAAGCGCTTGTTTTATGAATTCAGAACTTTCGAGCAATAAAAGTACTCTGCGGAAGTTTATAAAATATGCTTTCCGGGTTTAAAATTGAACAGGAAAGTTTTCCAAATAAGCCACAGTTACAATTCGAAAAGATGATGCGCGTGATCTTCGGCCACAGGAGGGCCTCGCGGCAGACAGCGCGGTGCACACACAGAAAGCACAGTGCTGAGCGCGACTTCCCTCTCACGTCGGAGCCGGGGCGGCTCTCGCTACTTGTTGCAAACAAGGGAGAAGGAGTGTGAGCACAGAGTTAAAGGAGATAACGGAAAAAAGAATGGCAAAAATACAGTACAGATGCTTTAACCAGTGCACTTCATAAGACAGCTCGCTTTATTCACCTCCTTTTATAAAGTGCGAAGCTCCCTAAAACAGACATGTACCTTAATGGCTCGCGATACCATTGAACAAACTGCCGGGACGGAGCAGTGCAAAGTGAGAGACACAGAGCTGAGCATGCACTCAGGTGGCCCCCGAGACAGAGCCGGGGGCCAGGAGACCTTAGAGCTTTGCTTTGACTTTTGGAAAAAGATTAATAGTCGGTTATCATCATATGTAACCTTAAAATAAAAACAATAAGTTAAAGTCCTCGCTCAGGAGTAAGTAGATGCCACACATAAAATTCATTACAGAATCTTTTTTAAAACATTTTTTTTCCTCTCTGATTAATTCCTGCGGAAAGGGTGCAAATCCCTTAAAAGCCCCCATTATCCAGGAGGCAAAGCAGGAGGAGTCGCCGCAGCAGGAGTAGAAAGGCCTGTGACTACTGTGTAAGCAGTTCGAATCCGGCCAGCCCCCGACCGCCTTCACAGAGGCCTCTGCTCCTTCCAGAATCGTCCTGCTGGCACCAGGTGAGTCCCTAAACCTGTAACCCGCGCTTCGTTCACAGTAACATCGTCTGTCCAGTGCTTTAGGACAAGGATACCCAATGGGTGTTCCTGAAAAACGTCCCCAAGAGGCAGATTCCAATGAGACCAGGGGGACTTGTTCTGTTTGGTTGGTGGTTTTTGTTTTTGTTTTTGGCTCATTCAGGATGTTTTATTTTCTTAAAGCAGCCGAGCTCGGACTCTGATGGAGTATCACCTCGGGCGCTGCCGAGGGAGCACAGGGCCAGGCTCCCGGGCCCCCGCCGCCCGTCCGGCGCCGTTCGGTTCAGTCCGAGAACTGGAAGAGGGGCTCGGGGTGGCCGCCGTCGGCGGGGTGGCCGGGCTGCAGGGCCTTCGTGGGGGTGATTTTACCGTGCGAGTGCGAGGACGAGGAGTGGGAGCTCTCGCTGGAGCTGCTGCGCGTCTCGGTGCTGGTGCTGGTCTTCTTCATCTTCCGCCGCTTGGCCAGCGGGGCCTTGTCCACGTTCTGCAGGCAGAACCCCTCCCTCTTGTACTTGTTGAAGGCCTGGGGGTGGGGAGAAACAAGGGACCCGATGAAGGCACCCGGGTGGGAGGCTCCTTGGCAACGATGACTGACAGCAGGAGGCGACTTGGGTGGCCAACCAAGAGCTCCAAGGTGTTTGGGGAACTAAGTCCTAGGACCACTGTGTCCGAACCTCCTGGGGGTACCGAGTTAGCGGGGCCGTGGCTGAGGACGCTGCTTCGACCAAACCAGCTTGGCTGTGGGGAGTCATGATTCTCAGACATCATCCAAAATTAGCACTAATTTTCAGTAAGAAACCCTGACTGGCTGGGAATTCCTGAAGCCGATCAGCAATCCAACCCGCCCCTCCCACACCCCGCTCCTGCTCCCCCCACTCCTCTACTAGTCCTGTGTCTGAGATTTAAAATCCTGGCCACAAAGACCCAACACAAAACAGACTTCATTCATTCCGGGCCCCTGCACTCCACTTCCAAGTCAGTGCCACTGGGCGTTAAGTTGGCCAGTTAATCTACACCCAGGGGAGCAGGGCACCACCCCAGGCCGGCGTGGGCCTGTGTGCAGCCTGTCCCCACTCTCCTAAGCCTCAAGCTCTGGCATGGCTGCGGTTGCCCTGACAACCTTGCATCACGTCACTGAGAAGCTATGGATCGTTGGCTCCATATTCTTGCAGTTAACCTCTTTATACCTCACCATAGCCCTAGTTCAGTGGTCGGCAAACTGCGGCTTGCAAGCCACACTCGGCTCTTTGGCCCGCTGAGTGTGGCTCTTCCACAAAACACCACGTGCGGGTGAGCACATACAGTGCGATTGAAACTTCGTGGCCCGTGCGCAGAAGTCGTTTTCCAGCTCTCAAAAGAAATTTCAGCCGAAACTGGTTTGGCTCAGTGGATAGAGCGCTGGCCCTTGGACTGAAAGGTCCTGGGTTCGATTCTGGTCAAGGGCATGTACCTTGGTTGTGGGCACATCCCCAGTAGGGGGTATGCAGGAGTCAGCTGTTTCTCTCTCATCGATGTTTCTTTCTTTTTTTAAAAAAATATATTTTATTGATTTTTTACAGAGAGGAAGGGAGAGGAATAGAGAGTTAAAAACACTGATGAGAGAGAGACATCGATCAGCTGCCTCCTGCACACCCCACACAGGGGATGCACCTGCAACCAAGATACATGCCCTTGACCGGAATCGAACCTGGGACCTTTCAGTCCACAGGCTGGCACTCTTATCCACTGAGCCAAACCAGTTCTGGCTCATCAATGTTTCTTAATTCTCTCTCTCCCCCTTCCTCTCTAAAAGAGCAATACAATATATTTTTTTAAAAAAGAAATTTGCATCGTCGTTCTGTTGATATCTGGCTCTACTGACTCATGAGTTTGCCGATCGCTGTCCTAGTTCATTAACTTCTAAACCAACTTCTGCAGCTGACGGAGGGCTCTCCCTCCTTTCTCACGAGAACCCCTCAGGGTACCTGTTCCTCCTTCCCTCATTGCCCCTCAGACAGCTCTCTGAGTGTGTCTGCACCTGCTGGGCACGAAGCTGTGGCTCCCCACGCAGGCTCAGCCTCTCAACACAATCAGTGCCGATGCCGCGTACCTACTCCTTACCCCTCGGGGTCTCTAGAACACAGGAGGCCCCAAACGGCTGCTGAATGAACGAATTTAGTTCCTTAGTTCCTAGTGCTTATTTATCATTTTAAAAGAAAACAATTTCCTTATTAGAGAGAAGAAAGTCCCAGTAGTAGGTAGTACCCTGTTTCATCACCTCCAGGAAATCGCCAGCTCTTCCGATCCTGCCCGCTGCCTCATCTCACACGCTCATGCCACACGGCTAGGAAGGGCACTGTGGGTTGGGAGTGACTCTGGCCCCAGGCACCCGCTGTCTGGAAATGTGTTTGTATCTGACATGAAAAGAACTCTCATTTCTCATTGTAACTGTTACCGCTCAGAGTGGACCCGGAGGTTACGGGGTACCTGATGCCTTTAAGCCCCCACACTGCGGAGCACGGGCCCTTACGTGGAAGGTGGCCTTCACGCAGGTGTGCACGGCGGCTCCCGAGGAGCCCAGGATGTCGGGAGTCATCAGAGGGTTGGAGGACAGCTGGCTGCCGTCCTGGAGCCACTCGTTGTACCGCAGGCCAGACATCTTAAGCCTTTTATTCGGGTCGACGGTGAGGAGTCCTGCGGGAATAAACGAGACCTTTTTATGCTGGGATTTGCCGTTTCAAACGATTTCAAATCCACCTCAGACATACGTCTCAATTACGTTCCCGTGACAGGATGGTTTCTGTAAGGCTCCACCTCCTGCAGAAGTAATTACCCTTCATGTGCTCTGCCACGCCCCGGTGCGCACTGGATGCTAATGAGAAAGCCCACCACAGCCTGTTTCTGGGAGGCTGTGGGCTCCCCGACTTTTCAATCAGGAGAAAACAGCCAGCCCGGCAAGGACTCCCAGGGTGACCGGGTAAACCCCGGACAAGGAAAGAGCTGGGCCTACTTCTCGCCTGGACCAGCACCTTCTCTAAGTCCCGGGTGCGGCCAGGCCTGGAGAAGTGGAAGCGGAGACTTGGAGAGGAGTTTGGGGAGACACAGACAAGCCCCAGCTCTCACACCCCAGGGGACCGTGTGCCGGAGGCTAGGGGAAGGGCTGAGTGGAGGGAGCGTGGGCGCCCTGGGAAACTTCCAGAAGACGGGTCCTGGGGGATGAGAGAAGTTGGCTCAATGAGGAGGGGTGCCCAGGGGTTAAGAAGAGCTAGTGCACGGGCACGTGGGGTGCAGGAACCCGGGAGCTCGGCACCGAGGAATCCAGTGCTCACAGCAGCAGAGGCGGGCAGGGCCCGTCGCGAAGGGCCTTGAGTTTTCCACGTGCTGTGATGGGACAGGAGCGCGGTTAGTGGCTCCTCCGGAGGATTTCTAGCAGAGACATGAGCTTATCTGGACGTGAGGAAGGTCATTCTGCCCATCGATGACGGACAGGCAATGTGAGAGGAGGTGAGACAAGTTGGAAGAACGCTGTAGGATCTTAGGAGAGAGATGGTGACGAGGACTAAGGTGGCGGCCACGGGATTGGGGAGAGGGGTGCGGGGAGGGAGGCTGAGCTGCAGGAAGCAGTGACCGGCTGTGGAGGCGAGGAAGGCGGGGAGCCAGTAGGTGTCCGGCTTTCTGATTTGGTGGCCTGGTTTCTGGGACAAGCAAAAGAGGGAGCTGTGAGGAGGCACACATTTGGGGGAGAGGAGAGTAAAAAAGGACAGGTTTGGCTCTGGCTGGTGTGCTCAGTGGTTAGAAGGTTGGTCTGTGCACTGGAGTGTCTCAGGTTTGATTCCCTGTCAAGGGCAAGTACCTGGGTTGCAGATTCAATCCCCAGCCACGGTTGGGATGCATACAGGAGGCAACTAATCAATGTGTCTCTCTCATATCAATGTTTGTCTCTCTCCTTCTCTAAAAATCAATGGAAAAAATATCCTTAGAAGATAAATGATCCAATAAAAAAAGGGGAAACAGACCTAAATAGAATCTTTTTGAAAGAAGATAGAAGGAAAGCCAAGAGACACATGAAAACATGATCAAAGTCACTAATTATCCGAGAGATGCAAATCAAAATGACAATGCGATACCATTTCACACCTGTCAGAATGGCAATCATCAACAAATCAACAAACGACAAGTGCTGGCGAGGATGTGGAGAAAAAGGAACCCTCGTGCACGGCTGGTGGGAATGCAGACTGGCGCAGCCACTGGGGAGGAGCAGAATGGAGTTTCCTAAAAAAAACTAAAAATGGATCTCCCATTTGATCCAGCAATTCCACTCTTAGGAATATATCCTAAGAAACTAGAAACACCAATCAGAAAGGATATATGCACCCCTATGTTCATGGCAGCACAATTTACAATAGCTACAATTTGGAAACAGCCTGGGTGCCCGTCAGCAGATGAGTGGATCAGAAAACGATGGGACATCTACACAATGGAATGCTACGCTGCCATGAGAAAGAAGGAATTCTTACCATTTGCAGAAACCTGGATGGAACTGGAGAGCATTATGTTAAGTGAAATAACCCAGTCAATGAAAGAAAAATACCACATGATCTCACTCATTTATGGATAATAAAGAACATTATAAACTGATAAAAAAAAAAGATAGATACAGAGGCAGTAAAGCATCAAACAGACTGTCAAACTACAGCGGGAAGGTTAGGGAGAGGTGGGGGAGATAAGAGATCAACCGAAGGACTTGTATGCATGCATATAAGCATAATCCATGGACACAAGACTCTGGGGGTTAGGGTATGCATGAGAGTGTGTGTGGGAGGGGGTAATGGCAAGATATATATATATACATGTAACACATTAATAAAGAAATTAAAACAAAAGAAAAAATATCCTTAGGTGAGGTTTAACAACAATAAGTACAGTTCGATGTGGAGGTGCCAGACTGGGATGCTGGTTCCTGTGGAGACAGTGGACAGGATTACTGAGGGAGAATGTTCTAACAAGAAGACATGGCACAATACAGCAGCCTGGCACCCTGTTAGAACACATGGACTCCTTGAGCAATGAACAAACATATGTGTAATGGCATGACTCCCCTTCAATCTCTGCACAGCACATAACATACATAGTTTCTTAGATTCTTACCTTGGATCAAATCCTTAGCCTCTTGGGATACATTCTTCCAGGCTTCTCCTTCGAAGGAGAAATCTCCCTTTTTGATTTTCTTCATGATCTCCACTGCACTGGTGCAGGTCAAACTTTTGTCATGAGATTGGAAAGGAACTTGCCCAGACAACATCGTATACTATCGAGAAAAAGAGAAACAATGTCTCAACGGTTTATTATGCTTGGCATTACTGGGTTTAAAAGATGATGTGGCTTCTCTCGCTGAAACAACCAATACCTTTCAAAGACCTGTATATAAAGAGGAATGGCTTATGATGACATCAAGATTTAAAACCATTTATCTATAACCATAAAAGCATAATATGCTAATTAGACCAGACGTCCTTCCGGATGATTTTCCAGATGAAGCTGGGTCCGGGGTACCTGCTGGCAGCTGGAGGGAAACCTGGGTCCCGGGTGCCAGAGGGAAGGTAGTGCTGGCAGCGGGGGAAGGAAGGCCTACTCATGTACGAATTTTGTGCACTGGGCCTCTAGTATGACTATACTAAGAACAAGAATGAAAAAGGTTACTCTGTTTGAAAAACAGTGTGTTCAGGTTAACAGAAAATTTAAAAATAGCAGAACTCTGAATAACTATTTTTTCTATCCAATTCCACAGTCTTTTCTTAGGATATTAACGATGGATAAGAACTTAAAAATTTTTTTTTATTTGGCTTTCAATCATTTTGTGACTTGGAAGGCTACCAGTTTAAGTGAGGCGCAGAGTAAAGAAGGGGCTGTTGCCATGTAAGCTGTAATACAACCCGTCCTGCCCCTTTGGCTACAGGATTCGGTAGGCCTGATGCTGGAGTATCTGCGCGTGGAGGCGGTTCTGTGCGAGGCCACGCCCTCTGCAACCACTCTCTGCAAACAGCTCTGCTGAGGCAGGTCAGTAAGAAGTAGGACAGCCAATGCTGGTTTGGCTCAGTGGATGGAGCATCAGCCTTCGGACTGAAGGGACCTGGGTTCGATTCCGGTCAAGGGCATGTACCTTGGTTGTGGGCACATCCCCAGTGGGGGTTGTGCAGGAAGCAGATGATCAATGTTTCTCTCTTATCAATGTTTCTGGCTCTATGTTCCTCTTCCTTCCTCTCTGTATAAAAATCAATAAATTATATTAAAAAAAAAAAGAAGGTAAGACAATCCCTGGCAAGTGGAATGAGGCAACAGGAGACGAAATAGTTAAATAAGGCTGAGCAATTAACAGCCTGCTAATAAATCACAAGATTTTATTTTCCCTCATCAAAGACACCTAGGAGCAAATAGTTTCCACCTTCCCCCCACATCAGACAGTGAGTAGCTTAGATCACCCGGGTCAGGAAGAGAGATCACACTGGCACTCGAGTTGGTGCCATTCGTGCCAGCCAAACCCCAGGATGGCCGAAGTTAGAGAAATAAATATCAGAAAAGCCCAGTTAGAGACAGACAGATCCCAGATAAAAATAAAGCAGTGACGCTGGCCAGAAAAGGATCCCTACTCCCCTATGTGCTCACTTTGATGCGTCAGGATATTAGAGGACACACCTGGCAAACTACGGAATCTTCTGCTGAGACCCTCCCCTGACAACTCCCCTAAAACTCCCACCTTTAGAAGAGAGGTGAGAATCCTCAAGACAAAGGACCCTTTCCTCAGGCGTGTACTTCTGCTTTCTTTCTCCTAAACTCTAAGGGTCCCCGTGAGACCTGCAACCAGGGGAGCAGCAGGCAGCAGCAGCTCACCCTGGCCTACATTTTCCAAATACTGTGTATACACTGAGTGTGTGCACCTCCAACAACCCTCAGTGTGACTGTATTTAGAGAAAGGGCCTCTATGGAGGTGATTTGAGTTAAATGAGGGCACGGGGGTGGGGTCTGACTTAACAGGAACAGTGTCCTTTCCAAAAGACGCATCCAGAACGTGCTCACACTCCCTGAGAATGAGAAAGGGGTCTGTAAGGATGCCACCGTGCTGGCCCCTGACAGTGCACTGCCAGCCTGGGAACTGTGAGAAAAGAAGTGTCGTCTGCAGCGCTTTGTCATGGCAGCCCCGAGCAGATGAGGCAGTGGGTAGCTCTATGCTAGTTAACATCCTGCACATCCACGAGGTGGACTGGGTTGCAATCAAAGCCACAGGATACTATGTGATGCACCTTCCTGAAGTATTTGCTTTAGTCATAGAAATTATTTTCATATTAAAATAGCCACATCCATGTTTGCTAGAGGCAACATGCAAAAGGACCCTAGATTTCTAAGGCAAATCAGGAGACTCCGAATAAGCTTTGGGCTTGCAGTGGGATAATTCAGGCTTTGTCTCGGATCTGCTGGAGATACGCATTCATTTATGCGGAAGCGTTTGCAAAGCCCTCTTTTTTTCTTGACAATTTAATGCAGGTGTTCACTTTATTTTTCATCTGTGTTTCATCATGCATTTCTAAAAGGCAAGGATTTTTAAAAGCCACAATCACACCACCATTATCTACCTAAGAAAATTAGCAGTCATTCCTTTGTATAATTCCATATTCAAATGTCTCCAATTATGTTATATGCGCCTGTATATTATAATCACACCTGTATGAGTCGGCTTTAGGTTGAATTTAATAAATAGGATTGAAATTAGAATTTGCTTGAATCGGAATTCAAGTGAAATGCAAACACTGTTTCTTTTTAAAAAACCTTTATTGTTGAACGTATGACAGATATCCCCTTTTTAAAGTGTCATTTAATCTATAGATTCCCACGCTATTTTTTCTTATAATTTATCTGCTGGAGGAACTGGGCTGCGTGTCCCGTGGCCTGCACACAGTCTGGATATGGTGGTGACTGCTTCCATGTGGCATCATTTAATCGCTTCTCTGTCCCCCGTTTCTCTTAAAAACCCGTGAGATCTAGAGAGAAGCACAGCTTCTGTCCGTACTATCACCCCAAGCCGTTTCCATAGAGATAGCATTCTATGGAATGCTAAGATGGTGTTTTAGAACCATAGAAAAGGATGATGGTTTAATTGGCTTATATTTAAAGTAAGGGTTCTTTAACAGGGGGTAATCTTATATTATTACAAAAAATGAAAGCCTTTTTATTTAGACATATTTTTTTTCCAGAAGAGTGCTACTAATGTTTGAGTCCCTAAATAAAACTCTCAAGTCTATAGAAGCTAGTTGTTTATTTTTACTTTAAAAATATGATTCATAAATCTTGGTTTGAAAGTCACAAAGATGACGTAGAATTACTGAAATAAAAACCATCTGAAACGTAAACTAAAAGAGGAGCCATCGTGCAGGGACACCTGGCTGGCCGTTAGGGGAAAGCCAGCTGACAGCGAAATAAACCCCAGATGGAGTGCTGGTTAGCATGTAAAAATAACATATAATCCTGAGGGAAATTTAGGAGGATATTTTTACAATCTTGGGTTGGGGTAGAGTGACAATCTGAATCAGAGCAGGTTCCATAAAACAACAGACTGACACATCTTACTACATAGAAATTAAAAAAAAACACAAAACCTTTTCTATTTAAATCCCTCTGAAAACAAAATTAAAATCCCCTGTTACTCTAAACAAAGTTTGGAACAAAGAACAAACCAGAAAAACATGTCCAGTATTAATGGCAGACACGATTAAAATCCTTCACAGAGCTTTCCAGTCCAGTACGAAAAATTCCCCATCGGAAAGTGGGCAAAGCTCACACACAGCAACGCCTAAGAGAAAAGTACACCTGTCCAGACACATGAAAGGATGCTTAGGCCACATTCATCAGAGGGACACATGCAGATGATAAGAGCAGGAAACCATTTAAGACTGACATTGATCATCTTCCATGTATTTGCATATCGTTCGGGAAGAGATGAGTTCGGAGAAGATACGAAAAACCTTCTGGAAAGAAATCCAGGCATAGATTTCAAAATAAAGATGTGTATACCCTTCTCCTAGAAATCTATTCTAAACAAATGGCGAGACAAATGTAAGCACATCTATAAACAATCTTCATGTGTATCGTTTAAAATGAGTGAAAAACTGGCAAATGCTAACTTCTCATCAGTAAATGGTTAAATAAACTTTGAGACTCAAACTACATGTATACTATACTCTCATTAAAAAAAAAAACCCAAGTATATACGCCTGTCTGTAGAAAAGCTTATAGAAAGACATAAGGAACACACAGCATGGTGGGGTGGGGGCGAGGAATGCGAGGGAGAGGGAGTTGGTCTCTCTGATGAGATTACCAGTAATGTTACTTTTTTCTTCTCTCTTGCTGTAGCCTCTGATAATTTCTCCCTAGGATCATGCATTACACATGATATGCAAAAAAAGGAAAGTTATTCTGAAGAGAAAACACCCAGATCTTGCTAGCTTAACGATCCCTTTCTGATCATGCAGCCAAGGACATTTTGTGAAAAGCATGTGATCACTATCAGTCACTAGAAACATGTACAATTCTACTATTCACTGGTCCTTTCTCCTAAATGATATTTTTTCATCACATCTTCAGTCTCAAAACCAAATACTGTGTGTGTGTATTTATATATATATATGTGTATTTATATATATATATATATATATATATATATATATATATATATAATATAAATCTATATATTTTGGTTAATCCTCTCCTGAGAATATTTTTCTACTGATTTTTAAAGAGAGTGGTAGGGAGGGGAAGAGACAGAGATAGTGAAACACTGATGTGAGAGAGACACATAGTTTGGTTGCCTCCTGCATGCGCCCCAACTAGAGGTGGGAATCAAGCCTGCAACTGAGGTATGTGCCCTTGACAGGAATCAAACTCAGGACCCTCCATCCGCAGGCCAATGCTCTATCCACTGAGCCAAACAAGCTAGGGCTCAAAGAATACATTTTGACTGTTTTTCTGTTGAGTCCCTTTGCTATTTTCACATTATATCTAATACGCGTATCTTTTGAAAATACACCATCTTCCTAAAAATCCCCCACAATATATAACTCTTTTATTCGCATGAAACACAGCTGCCTTAAATATTTCGAAATAAACCGAAATCAAAATTCCTACACTGTCTCCAGTGGAAATTTTCAGAAAAGCAAACAGTCCTCCGTCAGGCCTCTAACCGAGAAGAAACCAACTTGCCAATTTTCTCATGAACTTAGGGAGACGGGTGCAGAGACGGGTACTGAGGACCCCCAAGACCGGACGAGGGTTCAGCGCTCCGGCCATGCGCTCACCAGGATGACGCCCAGGCTCCAGAGGTCGCAGGACTCGTCGTAGCCGTTCTGGTCCAGGAGCTCGGGGGCCGCGTAGTGCAGGGTGAAGCAGGGCGTCTTGAGCGGCTGGTTGTCGGGCGGCTTTAAGCGCGCGAACCCGAAGTCGATGACTTTGATCTCCAAACTGTCCTTCTCATCGGTGAACAGCAAGTTCTGCAAGACACAAGCGCTCTCCTCAGTCTCTCTCTAACCGTCCCGGGACGTGGGGGTGCCATGGATGTCAATCGCATGTCCATCCCGGATGCGGGCACAGAGGGGGTCTGGTCGGGAGGGCCTGGGGGCTGGACAGCAGGGCACTGTTGTTCCCCGCTCCGTCGTGTTTTGTGTTATTGCACGTGACAATGTCACGGAGACATCGTGTCTCCTCTGACACCAGTCTCTTCGGGGCTTTTCTGGAAACTCCGTGTTTGTGTTCTTCCTCCACCAACCTCCCTCCCAAGATGGCTCAGTGAGCCTGCTCTCCATCCAGAGACTACCCAGCCGTGGGGTGGAGGTGGAGGAAAATGGGAATAGAATTAAACAGTTACATGTAAGGCTTCACCACCACGGGAGTCACGGGTGGGGTCCCGGGCTTGTACTGGAGAGCCATCTCCGGAGCTCCTCCAGCACGCAGGCGCTGCGCCTCAGGCAGGGCAGGGAGACAACACACCTGGGCCCTGGTCACCTAGCCTACCAGATCTTTGAGAATGACTTCTGCTTATTCCTTAGCAAGAATGGCAGTGGATGCCGGGACCGGTTTGGCTCAGTGGATAAAGCGTTGGCCTGCGGACTGAGAGGTCCCAGGTTCGATTCCGGTCAAGGGCATGTACCTTGGTTGTGGGCACATCTCCAGTGCGGGGTGTGCAAGAGGCGGCTGATTGATATCTCTCTCTCATTGATGTTTCTGACTTTCTATCTCTCTCCCTTCCTCTCTGTAAAACATCAATAAAATATATTAAAATAAAAAAAAGAATGGCAGCGGACTCCCTCGATCTTAGTCCTGGAAGTGGAGGGGCTGTAGCATAACCCCTCCCCTTTCCTCTCCCCTCCCAACTCTAAGAGGAGGGGTGTCAATAGTCAGGAATGGGAGGGAATAACAATTCCATCTCCTCGAATCTTCATCTCAAGCTCTGCCTGAAATGAATTTGATAGGATTTTTCTTAATCTCTTAAGACTATGGGAACCAATTTAGAAATACAAAGCAGCTTATAAGAATGTCAGCCAGTTTCTAAATTTATCTGATTCTCACCTAGAATTTAAGTTTTTGCCTGTGCAGAAAATGAGTGCCACATAAATATCTACCAAGAGATACACAGTCAGATCTTACAACGGTACATCACCGGGGAAAGGATTCAATGTTTAGTTTGGAAATAACATACTCTTCCATTTAAAAGTCTAAGTGAAAGATCTTTTGTTATGAAACTGTTAGTACAAGGGTACATTTTCTTTTCTTCAATATATTTTATTATTGATTTTTTAGCAGAGAGGAAAGGAGAGGGACAGAGGGTTAGAAACATCGATGAGAGAGAAACATCGATCAACTGCCTCCTGGCACACTCCCTACTGGAGATGTGCCTGCAACCAAGGTACATGCCCTTGACCGGAATCGAACCTGAGACCCTTGAGTCCACAGGCTGATGCTCTCTATCCACTGAGCCAAAATGGTTAGGGCACAAAGGTACATGTTCATTTCTCAAAAAAATTTTGATTTAGAATTACAACCGTAGTACAACATCATAAATAATCTGACAAGTCTTATTTCAAACGACTATGTGAGAGGAAAGTTTTTGAACAAAAGAAGAATTCAGTATCAGTAAACTCGGAAGGCAAACTAAATCCTGCTGGAGGGACAGTTGCATCGTTTGAGGCTCATGAGATAACAGATGGCCAGTTATCAAAGAATAAAACATGTGAAAACGAATTCTATGCAGTCATGGAACAGATCTTTTCAACTTCAGAAAATTACATGCTTGTTCCCTGTCTATCAAGAAAACATTTAAGCGGTGCGCTTTCACATTTAAAAATAGACAGCTAATCTCCGAGGCCCAGAGCGCCATATTTTCAGTGGGTGTTCTGTAGGAGAGTGAGAACTCTGATGAAGGAAGCAGAGGGGTAGCTGTCAGAGTTGCAAGTTCATAAAGCAAATGTGGTTTTAGTTAATCACTAGTAATAAGAATAACAGCAAATCTAATACACAGACTGGCCCTGCCCAACGGGGCTGAGTTGGTTGGAGCACTGGCCTGTACACTGCCAGACCACAGGTTCAGTTCTCAGCCAGGACACAAATGTAGGCTGTGGGTTCAATCCCCATTCGGGGTGCATGTTTCTCTCTCACATCGATGTTTCTCTCTGTCTCTCTCTCTCTCCCCTTCCCTCCCTCCCTCCTTTCCTCCTCACTCCTTCCTCTCGCTCTAAAAATCAGTGATTATGTCCTTAGGAGAAGGTTGAAAAAAAAAAATACATAGGCTGAAGTTTAAATACTTTAGAAATTGGTCAATTATTAAATCGACCAACTATTTGAATGCACATCATTCGATTTTTAAAAACATCCTCTTCCTGCCAATAATCCAAGATATTTAAATAAAAGGCAAAAATGGTGCTTTTTGAGGAATATTCTTTTGTGGTTTAACACAAAAAATAAACACCAAATTTTTTTTTTTAAATATACTTGAAAATGCATTATAATCACACGGGTAAATAAAAATGATGTTCTATTTTAAAGAGAAACTATGTATAATTTTGCATAGGGTAAAGTATGACTCATTGTTATTCTTGTATAAATTACTGGGTTTTGCTTTTAAATTTTAAAATTATTTTGATAATTTTCTAAAAGGAAGGATCATTCTGTAGCTAGAACCTTCTTAACCTTTCAGTGAAAAAGCTGTGATTTCTGCACTGCTACACAGTTCTATAAGTACATGAGCAAAGAAGAGCACATGTAAGGATGGCGTAACTGATTTGATTACAAATATGAAAAATAAGCTTTCAAAATATACCACTAATAAAACCTCTCCAGCCCAGCCAGTTTATGAGTGTCAACCCATAGACCAAGAGATCACTAGTTCAATACCCGGTCAGGGCACATGCCTGGATTTTGGGCTTGATCCCCTCTAGGGGGTGTGTATCCATATTTCTTTCTTATGGATATTTCTGTCTCTCTATCCCTCTCCCTTCCTACCTCTAAAAATCAATTTAAAAATATACATAATTGTTTTTTAAAAACCCTCTAAAATGGTATACATATAGAGGGGATATTATTTTCTGCTACAAAAATTTCCATTGCTATTTTTAATCCACAACTGTTGCATAAAGTATTTCTTCCATAAAAGGCTCTCACACTTACAAATATAACCTCAAGATGATCAGCGGGTAAAAAAAAGAGAGAGAGACAAATTTATTTTAGACCAAAATAGAAAACAAAAACACCCAAGTGACATGGTATTTCCAGGTATGTGTTTAGCAGAAAGCCCTGAAAGCAGAAAAGCCCACACATCTGGGGGACCGTTAATCGGGAGGCTGCCTGGAGGGGGTGAGGGCATGTGCTCGCCTGTACCTCGGGCTTCAGGTCCCTGTGCACCACGCCCACGTCGTGCATGTGGCTCACAGCCGAGACCAGCTTCCGCATGATGTAGCTGGCTTCAGTCTCGCTGAAGTGCTCCTTTTTCTTAATGCGCTCAAACAGCTCCCCGCCGTTCAGAAGCTCCATCACCAGGAAAGTGTGAAGCTGGAACGCAACGAAGAAGAAGGTGGAGGGCTTTAGGGAAGCAGCGTTTATTAGCATATAAAACATTACTGACTATCAACTACCACCAGTAACTTTAAACAATCCTTCGTTAACGTCAGCTGCAGCAATCCTCGTGTTGCAGGAGAAAGAGCTGAAAGTACTGTGGCGTTTTTAGAATTCTATTTTGGTCATGGAAAATTTCAAGAACCGCAGTGCAGTCTTTATATATTCTTCTCTTGATGAGTTCTTCCATTTGAATTTCATTCTAACCCTCTCTTACCAAGTTTACATATCTTTCTTGTTAAAGTGTGATCTGACGCCGATACTGTGAAATTGGCTGCTTGAAATAATATACAAGATTCCTGATAAAAGGCATTTTTTGATGATGCCACTTGAAACCCTAAGTTTTAGGGTTTCTGCCAATACCGATGGTCAATACCCGTAACTCACTTTAGGCTGTTGTTTTTGAAATAACTGCTTTTGATCCAAATGGTATTCATTATCTTAATTAGTTTCATTAGTTAGATACTTGCTATGCTTTCCATAAAGAAAATAACATGGCTATCAAAAAGCAAAGGAATTATATTAGCTCTCAAATGAACACAAATGGTTTAAAAAATATATTAACTCAATACTCATAGGACCAACGTCACTCAAAAACCAAAATATTTGTTTCCCTTTGAATTAGCAAAATCCAGAAAACTTGCTTCATAAAAAAGACAATTATAAACACATCATCCTGCACATACTGGGTAAAATGTAAAAAGTGGACAACCCGCTCTAGCCGGTTGGCTCAGTAGATGGAGCATCAGCCTGCAGACTGAAGGGTCCTGGGTTTGATTCCTGTCATGGGCACATGCCTGGGTTGCAGGCTCGATCCCCAGTAGGGGGAGTGCAGTAGGCAGCCAATCAATGATTCTCTCTCATCACTAATATTTCTCTCTCTCTCCTTCTCCCTTCCTCTTGGAAATAATAAAAAAAATGTATTTTTAAAAAAGAGTGCACAACACTTTTAGTAAGAGAATTGTTCTCAGGTTACTGGCGATCAAGCCAAATTGGGTTTCTACATCAGACAAATAGGTCAAAGTTGAAGTATAAGCCTATGAGCTTTAAAAAAAAAGGAGGGCAGCCTGGCAGGTGTGGCTCAGTGGCTGAGCGCTGACCCATGAATCAGGAGGTCACTGGTCAATTCTGGTCAGGGCACATGCCTTATTCTCTCTCGTCTTGGATGCATCTCTCTCTGCCTTTCTCTTAAATCAATAAAAACATACTGATACGTTTGTACTGTTTAGGTCTATGGTCATTTGTCACAGCAGCAATAAGAAACTAAGAGTTGTAAAGCACGAATCCTAGCACATAAAATGAACTGTACCCTAGCACAGCCAGGGGTGCAGCCTCACCCTCAATCAATTTCACCCAGTAGACCAGTGGTCGGCAAACTCATTAATCAACAGAGCCAAATATCAACAGGACAACATTGACATTTCTTTTGAGAGCCCAATTTTTTAAACTTCAACTTCTTCTAACGCCACTTCTTCAAAAGAGACTCGCCCAGGCCGTGGTATTTTGAGGAAGAGCCACACTCAAGGGGCCAGAGAGCTGCATGTGGCTCAAGAGCCACGGTTTGCCGACCACAGCAGTAGTAGAAAACAAGACTGTGTGGACTGGAACAATCTAGCCACCTGTCACCATCATGGGTAAAACAACCCAAGATATCGACTGAATATTGGAATGATAATATACTTATACTACTACCTCCAGGATTATATCATGAGATAATTTATAGTCTAGTAACTCTGGAATATAAAAATGGCACCTAATGAATATACTTGAGACTTAAAAAATTCAGGATGCAGTTCCTGAGATCTGACATCAGCTGGAAGGTCAGAGATCGAACGGCTCAGCTGGGAGGGGGCTGGGGGACAGCTGCAAACCCGAGGTGGATGTGGAAGGGCCTGACCAGTCCCATGATTGACGTGTGAATCATCGCCTTCAGGAGCTGGTCCGGGCTCTTCCCCAGCTCACCCAGGGACAGGGGTCACACCACCTCCACAGCAGGTGACGAGCCCACGAGGTGGAGCAAGGAGAGAAGCAGGAAGGGCATTCTCTACTGAGTTCCTGCGACAAAGGTGTTCCTTCTCTGGCCGTGAGAACAAAAAGCAGGAAGACAGTGAGATTACTTCTGCTTCCCCACCTGACGTGAAAACCAGCCCGTGTGTCTGCCTCCTCTTGGACAGTAGAGCAAAGTAATTAAAAGCTTGCTCTGAGCCACAACCGGTTTGGCTCAGTGAATAGAGCATCGGCCTGAGGACTGAAGGGTCCCGGGTTCGATTCCAGTCAAGGGCATGTACATTGGTTGCGGGCGCATCCCCAGTAGGGGGCGTGCAGAAGGCAGCTAATCTATGTCTCTCTCTCATCGATGTTTCTAACTTTCTATCTCTCTTCCTTTCTCTCTGTAAAAAATCAATAAAATATATTAAAAAAAAAAAAAAAGCTTGCTCTGACCTTGAGCTGGCTGGGTTCTGATCCCAGCTTTAGCACGTACAAACCGAGACCCTTCCCTGTTCCTTCCTTCGGTGGGTCTCCGCTTTCTGGCCTGAGTTACTGCAGGGACTGAGAGAGATACTCCCTGCAGAGAGGCTGGTACAGTGCCTGGACCTCTTGAGGTAAGACAGCGCAGCTGCAGTTTTTACAGGGATGATGCTGCTGCCTGGTTTCACCGGGATGTTTCAATCTCGGGTGCAGCCTGTGGGGAGATTTCAGAGTGGGGAGAAGTGGGCACAGCTGTCCTAGGACAGGGTGTTACAGCAGTACCGGGACAGAGCCCAGAGCCAGGGACCAGGGTTTCCCAGCGAGGTTTTCACGGACTTGCTATGTGACCTCGGACTAGTCTCAGGACCCTTCTGAACCCCAGTTTCTTCTGTGGTAAAACCAAAGTCTACTTCCTTAGATTGATTAAATTCAAAATGGAGTTTCAGCTGGATTTAGCTCTTGTGTCCAGCATGTTGTCTTGGCAGGGCTGTGTCCCACCCAGTCCCAGAGGGATTTCTGCCTGGAAGGTGGGAATGGGGGAGCCGGGAGACAGGGCCCTGACACAATGGTGCTCCTCCTGTACCCCCCGTATGTGCGTCAGTCAGGTTTCTGTTCAAAATCGGAGCTGGGAGCAGGAGAGGGAGCGGCCTGGCCTGGAGTGGGAAGGTGAGAGGGAGGTCTCTCTGCCTTTCTGCTTCCTGTTTGTCCTTTAGCTGGCTCCAATTAGGCTGACGGTTTTCTGTTTTATTCTAGAAGCAAAAGGAAAGTCAAAGGCTGAAAATTTCTGAGTCCTGAGAAGTCTGAGCGACTGAGCTCTACTGGGAGCAGCTGGCCTGGGATTAGCCCGGTGCAGCCAGTGGCAGTGGCCTCTGTCCTCCTGCCATGTCATCTACCGCTCCTGCCATGTCATCTTCACGGCAGTGAAGGAGAAACGCAGAAGCGAAAGGTCGCATTGATCTGGGGGTGGGGAAGAGGGTGTGTGGAGGGGTTGGTTTCTCGGCCCGCTGTCGTGGCTGGTGGTGTCCCCTATTTTCAACTCTGCCCCGGGAGCACCAATGAAGCTGGTAGAAGAGTAGAAACTCGAATGTGAATTAGTACGCACAGAAAAGGACTGTGGACTACCTGGTCATGAAAAACTTCGTGCAATTTCACGATATTGGGGTGTCCTTCACAGAGCTTCAGCGCTGTTATCTCTTTCTGAGTATTGGCTTCCATCCTACGAGATGAAACAGTTAGTCTCTGCAGACCTGTGCGCCAAGTTTATATCAGTGCTGCCCCAAACCTCACTCTGTTTTTATTTACAGCGTATTCAGATATAAGCGGCCAAGTCTGAGGATGAAGCTCCCTTGAAATACTGAGTCATGCTACCCACCAGAACAGGCAGTGCATTATGCTCAGAAAAGGCTCTTTCTGAGTCAGAAAAGAGCTAATCACAGGGAGAAATGGACGCTCTCCTTGCCCGACAATTCGGTAATAAGAATACAGAATTACGGAGGTAATTATCAGTTACCAAAACAACCCGCTGGCTCTCAATGCTACCAGTAGGTTGCTAAATTATTATTTTTTTAAAGAGTATTTCAAATAAACAACGAATAGGAATGACAACAGCTGCTGAACTCAACGAAGCCAGTTTGAGTCAATATCACTGCCATGGGAGTTTCCTCACGGGAAAGTCAAAAGCCTGTCGTACTGCGATTTATGTCTGGAATGGATTCCTTTATCTGGAAGTATCTATTAGAGCTGTAACCAATCAACTGAGGAGCCGAATGGCCAACCCTGCGGGTAATAAGCCTTGCAATACACCATTGATTTCCTTTTATATAAGAGTCTTAATTTCTAGAATCTACTGCCTGGGATGAGTACATAAGAGAAACTGCCAGAAACGGCCATACCTTTTGCTGATTATTTTGACTGCAAATGCTTGGTTACTTTTTTTGTGTATGCACTTTCGACAGATTGAGAAACTTCCTTCTCCCAGTGGCTTGTCTTTCAGATCCAGGTCATAGTGCTGATAGAATGGAGAGTCCTGGTAGAGACCAACATCATTTAACTTAAGAGACTATCAGTAAACTAAGAGGACATTATTAATGTTAATTAATATAAATGGAATACATGCATGGATCATCTTTTAAAATTCATCTTACTTTAAGCTCATTTCTATATCCTTGATTTAAGTTATATAATTTTTGATCACTGTAAAAAAGGAGCTCATTTACAATGATGATGATAATTCTCTAGGGCAAATATTACTGTTCCGTTTATTCATTTCTTAAAACCGCATCTTGGTCGGATGGTAAATCTATTAAATTTACTGGGCTTGAGACTGTCAATCAGTATTAGTACTTAACCCATAAATATGTCACTTAATTAACCACATCTGTATACCTTGATCATCGCACTCCTGGCAACGTTTGTCGCCCCAGGACGTTCCACTCCCATGTGACACTGCAGAGGATCTACAACGGCTGCGTTGCGCTTGAAGAGAATGGAAGGAGCAACGAAGGAATAGCCCTAAAAGGCAAAAGCAGAGGTGAGAACACAGATTGGCAATTTTCCAGTTTAGCATGGACTAGACTGTAATAATTTTTTCTTAAGTCAAGAAAAAAAAAATAATAAACACTCAAATATTCGATAAGATGATTCTAATTTTATTTTATTTGCCATCTAAGATGCAAGATTATTTCAAATGAATAGAAAAATGCTTTTCAGAAGGAGATAATGCCATCTTCTGGTAAAACTAAACCAATTCAAAATTAAAGGCAGAAAAATACCTCTTTAAAAACACACACACACACACACAAAGAAATACCTCTTCTCTATTTTACCCCAAAAATATAACTCAGAGCTGTAAATCTTTTGCATTGCTGATAAAAATTTATTTATAAACACAATAAACTTCTCAAAAAAGGTATTAAGCAAAGTGGTTCAAGTGCCACTGTTTTCCAAACTAGAAAAAAGAGAAGTTACATTCTAGTTGGTTTTTAAGACAGCAATTTTTTTGACTCATTCTATTTCCTTAGACTTATTAAATTTAAAATTGATTTTTAGAAAAGGAACAAAATCAAGTGGCAGAATGATGTCCTGAACCGAAAGTGACCTAATGATGGAAGATTAATCTGTTCAGGCTAAAACATCCACTAGTTCAATGAACGTTTTTCTAAACACCTCCGATGTGCCCAGGCAAGTGCAGGACATTAGTGCTAGGAATGTTCACAGACCTGGTCTGGATGGCCAGGTGTAGCCAATACTTATTTGTGGGGGTCAAAGGAGGAAAGCTATGATGCCACTTAACAGAATATTTCATCTTAAGTCTGAGAAAGATTCTTTTCTAAATACACTAATACAATCCTTTCTAAACATTTTTTTGAGGAGGTAAGATTATTCACTGAATACAAAGAATCAGATAACATTACTTATGAACTAAAGAATTCTATATAATAAAGGCTAATATGCAAATATATTAAATGGCGAAACAACCGGAACAAACAATTGGTTGCTATGATGTGCGCTCACGACCAGGGGAGTGTGTGTGGAACAAGCAGGCGTTGGCTGCAGCCGGATGGTGGAACAGGTGAGCGGCGGTGCTATCAGGGGCGGGCCTCTGGTGGTTACTGAAAATTCTTTGCTCCCACGCACTGTGGTCCTGCCCAGTGCTTGCACCCGCTGCTGGCACTGGCCCCACTCGCACCTGTTGCCAGCACCAGAGCTGCCGCTCACACCCACTGCTAGTGCCGGCCCTGCCCACACCTGCTGCCAGTGCCTGGCGCCAGTCTCGATCACTCAGTGCCATCAGCATGTGTAAGCAGTGGCTGCCAGCCCTGATTGCCTCAGAGGGTTTCTCTACCTCCCCCTGCTCCTGAGGGGCAATCTGGGCAACAGCTGTCGCTTGCACCCACTGCTGATACCAGCTCCAATCACTCCGTGCTGTCAGCAGTGGGAGCAGGGACGGCGCCATCAGTGTGTGGGAGTGCTGGTAGCGGGAGCAGGGCTTCTGGCAGACAGGGAAACCAGGGGCCACAGTGGGAGGGGCCGAGTGAGGTCCCGGGGGATGGGCTGAGACCCACCCCTGTGCCTGCTGTAGCCTCATGGCCCATAGTTCCTTTCAAGATTCACAAAGTTGTTCACTGGGCCCCTAGTGTTTATATATATACATATATATATATACATATATATACACATGTATATATATGTATATATAAATATTACATATAGCTATAGCTATAGATAGAGATAGAGATATATATAGATATATAGATATAGATATGGATAAAATAAAGTGTATTATGTTTTCTATAAAAGATCCTGTTTTCTATAAAATTTCAGAGATAAAAATCAATAGTTATTCTACCAAAAATAAGCACATAAACAATGTCTGCTATTTAACCAACCATAAGCTTTAGTTACTAATTTTCAAACCTCTGATAATAGAGAATCCTGCTTTGTGAATGCCAAAACAAATGTTCACACGGGAAGTTAACCTTTGCTTTCGAAGCATGCACGGCCAATGCGCACCTGAAACAGCCGCTCGGAGTTCTGGGGCAGCGCGGCCGGGGAGTAGGTGGGGTCCATTTCCGTGAACTCTTCCGCAAAGTTGCTCACGTCTAACTCGTCTCGGATGACTGGCTTAAACGGTGCGGGCACTTTTTTGGCAGCTAAATCATCCCAATTTATTTTCTGAAACAGAGGAAGGAAGTTAGTACAGAACAGAAATCAGCAAAGTTGAAATGTATTTTCTAAGAACAACAAAGCCAGATTAGGACTTTAATTGATCATAGAAAGGGAGGCATATATTTCAAATTAATGATTAAATATGTAAAAAGCCAGTGTCCATGATGACCGGGACAACCTAACGACCAGTCACCATGAGGTGATTTGAGCACCTCTTGGTCCCCACCCCCGGGCTCAAGAGTGGGGTGGGACTGGGGACTGGCGAGCAGGCTGAATGGCTGACCTCTTGCTCCCTGCCCCCAGCCTGCAGGCTCCAATGGATCAGTGATGGTGAACGGGACAATCAGGGTGGGTGGCAGGAGGACTGGGCTGGCTCTCAGGCTGTTGGGATCACCAGCTCATCCTCAGCTGTGCCAGCGACTTCACCTCCATGCATGTGCACTGGGCAGGCTGTTGATGGAACATGCTGCCCACTTGGAGCCACTCACGCCAGGTGGGTAGGTCATGGCAGCGGTGGTGGCAGTGCGTTCCATCAGCAGCCAGCCAGTGTACGCACATGGAGGTGAAGTCGCTGGTGCCTGCTTTCCCGCAGGCCTGAGCCCCCGAGCAGCTGGGGATGAGCTTGTGATCCCAAGGACCTGACAGCCCTGTGGCGGAGGCGGCGTTCAGCCTGGGGACTGGCGAATGGGCGAGAGATGGCCCTGATCACAGGAGGCCAGGCCCTAGGAACCCCACCCACACAACTTCGTGTTCTAGGCCTCTAGTATACTTATAAGCTTGAGCACATTTTCTGACCGCAGCTTAGCAGGGCCTGACATGCAGTCTCATCATGTCCTCTAGGGGGCACCAGGACACCTTAGTTTACTCTTAGGGACAACAGAAAGAGTAACTTTTGTTCTGAGCTTCCAGGAAAAGGGTAAATCAAAACAAAACAAAACAAAACAAAATAAATGGAACTCTAACAAAGGCTTTCAGATGCCCGGTGGCTCTGGCTCTGAAGTCCAAAGGCACATTCTTATTCTCTAGAGTCAGTGTTATTTAGCCTTCTTCCTGGTCATCGGACAGATCAGAAAATAAACGCAGCATAAGGCATGTATTTACTGACATCTATAAACTTAAACGATACTATGATACTGATGAATGACTCTTTCTCATTCAAGTGCATTCATGCCTTTAAACACTGCTCTTCTCTTCCCCTGGGATAATCCAAGCTCCCTTTCTACACATAGCAGACATCACTGTCTGGTAAACTGCTGCTTTATATTATTCAAATGCAACCCTCTGCTGTTTTTATTTTTTTAAGTATATCTTATTGATTTTTGCAGAAAGGAAAGGAGAGAGATAGAGAGTTAGAAACATCAATGAGAGAGAAACATCGATCAGCTGCCTCCTGCAGGCCCCCCACTGGGGATATGCCCGCAACCAAGGTACATGCCCTTGACTGGAATCGAACCTGGGACCCTTCAGTCCGCAGACCAATGCTCTATCCACTGAGCCAAACCAGTTAGGGCCCTCTGCTGTTTTTATATGCTCCTTCTGTCACTTAACACAACATCAGATAATGCTTTACTCAACTGAGCCCTACAGATATCCTATTCAGGTATGTCTTCAAGTCTAAAATGTCATCATTGATAGTAAGATATTATTTTAGGCACCATTAAGAAAGAAAAAGCAGCCCTAACTGGTTTGGCTCAGTGGATGAAGTGTTGGCCTGAGGACCGAAGAGTCCCAGGTTTGGTCCTGGTCAAGAGCATATGCCCAGATTGCAGGCTCAGTGCAGGCGATCAATGATTCTCTCTCATCATTGATGTTTCTATCTCTCTTTCTCCCCTCCTTCCTCTCTGAAATCAATAAAAATATATTTAAAAAAAGAAGAAGAAAAAGGATTACCAATTAGAACAGTGAGATGTTGTCCACTGTAAGATGTATACTGATTTCAGAGAGTGTAAAATGTGAAACCTGCATTTCCAGGTTGATGCCACTGTGTAAGTTTAACCAACTAACATAGCATGTT
This sequence comes from Lasiurus borealis, assembly GCA_004026805.1. Lineage (NCBI taxonomy): Eukaryota > Metazoa > Chordata > Mammalia > Chiroptera > Vespertilionidae > Lasiurus > Lasiurus borealis. The sequence goes on from PVJN01002504.1 coordinate 39,439, forward strand.
TTTATTATGCCCTCTTGTGGAGGCAAAGGAGATAAAATCATTAAGTTGCTCACATTTTTCAGCCAGAATGGTTTCAGAGGTCATTTGTCTCCTTTATTTGACCCAGATGGGAATGGAGCGTGGAATAAGAATTAACCATTTCACTTAAACATTAGCTAGAGGAAAGGTCAGGATTTGAACAGTCTCTTGACTTCCTACTAGTGCTCTTTCCTCTGTGGCTGTAATGTTTTCCTTTTTTTAAAAAAAATATTTTATTGATTTTTTACAGAGAGAAAGGGAGAGAAATAGAAAGTTAGAAACATTGATGAGAGAGAGAGACATAGATCAGCTGCCTCCTGCACGCCCCCCACTGGGGAGTGCCCCCAACCAGGATACATGCCCTTGACCGGAATCGAACTTGGGACTTTTCAGTCCGCAGTCCAACGCTCTATCCACTGAGCCAAACCGGTTTCGGCATGTTTTCCATTTTAAGATTTGTGCTTGGCTAGTGTACATACATTAGGAGAAACTCCTAGAGTAAGGAGGTAATTTAAGGAAATATGCTGTTAGCGGGAGAATGTTTAGTGTATAGAAAACTGAACACTATTATAACCCTTTCCACCTCTACTCCACTTAGGTCTTTACAAGTAGAATTCTGGTTTTTCCATAAGTGTCCTTATCATTTAAAAAGTCAAGGCAGTTAAAGAACCTAAGATTACTATTCTAAGCTACAGAGAAAAGAATTTTCTCTAATATGCAGGATATATTGTAATATTCACAAACACAGGGAATCATGAAGAAAAAAAATTCTAGGAAAATTTGGAGATATTTTGTTTGAATAATTTTTAAAATTTTCTTATTAGTTTTTGAGCCAAACTTCTGAACAAGATATATGAAATTGTTTGTTCAAACATTAGCTTTTCTATGCCTCAGGAATCTCTGAAATGTGCATACTGAAAAAGTAATTTTATTCTAAATGTATTTCCTGCTATGTAAGGAGACTGAAATAATTGCGCTTTTTTGAGTACAATCACTATTTGTTCTTCTATATTTTAAAACAATAAATAATGCGAAAGCTTATTCTACAGAGTCTTTTCTTTGCATTGGTAGCTATTTTTTGTTTGTTTTGGTGCTAATAATGTAAAAGTTCAGTTTGCAGAATAAAAATAAAACTTGGATGTCCCTTTAGACCAGAAATATTTAGGTTATGCTGTTGATATGATGAAATTATTTAAAAGCCAGAAGCTTGGGGTATTAGAAATCAAGGTCATGGTATCCCAAGTTGACCATTTAGACTGAAATAATTGAAACGGCCAACTCCGTCAATTCAGCTTTTTCCCCCCCAGTTATCTAATATTTGTTTTTTTTTCTTGGACAAAATTGAGCAAACTGTACTGAGCAGCTGTGTGGGTATCCTGTGGTGTGGTCTCATTAGGCTTCTCCAGAAGTACAAAGAAAATAAATGGGTGATTCTCTATGTGTTACAAACATGTAACTAAGAAAAGAGGGAGATTTTTGAATTCTCTGAGATTTCTCCTGGGAGAAGAAGAGATAAAATCACTATCTAAAAGTTGTAACCCAGTGAATTATGAACTGATAGAGAAGCAAAACATGTAATAAAATTCTCCTTCGTTCATCTGCCTAAATCTTGCGATCATAAATGGAAACTAATACACAGAAGCTCTAACCAATTAGTATGTAAAGAATCAAAATGTTATTATGATACCCCCCACCCTACTCCTGCTTCATTTAGGGAGAGAGAGACCACTTAGGTCTCTACCAATCAAATTTTGAACCTTCCTAAAGGGTCAACTCAAAAGAGACCATGTTCATTCATTTCACATTTGAACAGTGGAATCAGCAGGGCAAAGGTCTGTTCCATAAATTTCACCTGGAAAAAGAGATGCTCTTTGATTTCATCTGCGTCACCCGGACCACATCCCAGTCTTTTCTTGGGGTCTTTCCTCAGAAGACGCTGAATGAGGTCTTTGGCTAAAGCACTCATGTCGTGGGGGTACGGAGGCTCGCTTTTTAATATTCTCCTGTAGGCGGACAAAACTGGGGGTTAAAACAATCAGAGCGTGAAGTGATAGCAACGGTATTCTTAGCCAAAACAGCAAGAGCAAAATGCACTTGGAAATTGAACAAACGTGAAAAACATAGACAAGGCTATTTCAAATATGACATCAAATTTCTGAAACTGAATTAAGCAGAAACAAAAAGTACCGGGTCCTTTTTCAACATAAATCAATCCTAACAAGAAGCCACCATCCCACATATTTTTTTAAAAATATATTTTATTGATTTTTTACAGAGAGGAAGGGAGAGAGATAGAAAGTCAGAAACATCGATGAGAGAGAGACATTGATCAGCCGCCTCCTGCACGCCCCACAGTGGAGATGTGCCCGCAAGCAAGGTACATGCCCCTGACCAGAATTGAACCTGGGACCTTTCAGTCCTCAAGCCGACGCTCTATCCACTGAACCAAACCGGTCTTGGTCATCCTACATATTTAATTGGGAAGAAATGAAAAGGAAAGCTTAGGGCCAGACAAGACCACCTACCTATGGACTAAACCCTGGAAGATTTCACCATGGAAGCCATTCTTAATAAATTCAGGGAAGTGAGTTGAGTATCCAGATTGGAGAGGACAAAGAAACCCTGACCCATTCCTGCCTTGCTTGTCTTTCCCTGCCTGCCGGCAAGCGTAAGGGGCCAGCGGGTGTGCAGCGGGAAGACTGAGGCGGGGAGCAGACCACCTGGATGTGGCCCTGCTTTTGAAATCTGAACAACCCGGGCTTCTGCTCCACTTCCTACCACAACGAAACAGACAGGCAAGCTCCGCAAGGCAAGTGCCACTCAAGGTCAGAGTCAAGTCTGCTCCTTACTATGGAAGGAAAAAGTGAAGATAATCCAGGTCCTTGATGAAATATCTGAATTTATTCTTTATATTTAGGTCACAGAAGAGAATCCAATCCAAATAGATGTACTTTTGCCTCCCCCTCTCCCCCTTGGATTTACCTTCTTACACAGTTTCCTTGAAATGCATGGATCAACAACATCAATGTGAAAGGTCAGCCATGCCGGGTTATTGTGAAATAACCCGAGAGGCGAGCTACACCTGCCGGGGAGGTGCGAGCAGGCATGTAAGCCCTGAAGACTGTCTGGCCCAGGGCGGTGAAAATACTTTCAGCAAACTGTGTGTTCTCTCTTATCCCCAAGGGGGTGTCCATGTGGGGGCTGGAAGCTGTGCTCATGGGAGTTGTACCATTCAGTTCCCATGTTGAGCTTCCCACGCTGAGGTGGTCTACACCCACCCACTTGGTCTATTGCTAATGGCCGAGTGTGCCTTTCTGGGCTGGGAAACCGGGCCAAGGTGGTTGGCAGGACCCTGAGGAAGCCATGTTTGATGTTGTGCTGATTCGCTCTGCGTTCTCACCTGTGTCTGCCAGAAAGCTAAGTCAAATTTCTGCCCTGTGCTGGATGCAGGGCTCTAAACCCTCCACCTTCCTAGAGAGCGCTTCAGAGGGCAAATGAGAAAAACAGTGTGATCCAGCTCTCCCCACAGCATGCGAGCGAAGCAGACAAACGGATTGAAGGATGAGGAAAGAAAGTAAGAAAAAGAAGGCTGAAGAATATGAGTACCAAGGGAGGGTCGTTTCATTCTCGTCTGCAGCTGCTGCAATTGGTTCTTGTGAAATAACGTGTAGATGAATAGCTACTGTGACACACCGTAATAGACTTGGGAGCAAAAAAACAAAAACAAGAACCTGGGAACACACACGTTGCTCTTGGGTACGTAATACCTCAAATGAGGAAGAAAATTTGAACAGCACACTGGGAATCAAGAAGGCTTTATAAAACATGCCATTAAAGGATTTAATCATAAAGACATAAGAAGGATAAGAAATCCAAGGAAAAAGAAAATATAATCTCTTTTTAAACAGGGTAAGATATAGTAATATTGTAATTACTCTATATATAACTCTGAAAACAACACATCTATAAACAGGAAAATTTTTTTATTACAAACTAGAGGCCTGGTGCACAAATTCGTGCAGCATTGGGGTCCCTTGGCCTGGCCTGTGGCTGACATCCCCTGAGGGGTCCCAGATTACAAGAGGGTGCAGGCCAGGCCAAGGGACCCCATGATGCACAATCAGGGCTGGGGAGGGACTGCAGGAGGGCTTACAGGGCATGTTCGGCCCATGTCATCCAGTCCTGATTGGCCAGACCCCAGCAAGGGGTTGGAGCATCTGCCCCCTAGTGGTCATTGCAAGTCATAGCTACCGGTCAAATGGTCGCTTAGGCTTTTATATATATAGATGAGCTAATTTGCAGTGTTATGAGTAATATGGATAAAATACAAAAATTTGACAAATTGCTTTTGTTTTAGATTATTATACCATCACATGCAAAATCAATTTATTAAAATAATCACCTAAAAAGAAAGCACATCTTGGGAGGACAAATAAATTAATTACCTAAACCTTTTGTAAAGGACACATGGTCGACAGACTTCTCAGATGGTCCCCAATAACCCCCGTCTCCTAACCAATATCCACAAGAAAGACACGGTGCCACTTTGATGATCAGTTTACAGACTCCATCTTCCTAGCACACTCCCTCTCTTGCCTTCCTAGCTTGCCTGCTCTGAAGATGCAAGCTACCATGTTGGACAGGCCAGCACGGCAAGGAATGGAAGGTGGTCTCCAGCCAATCGCGAGCGAGAACCTGAGGAACCGAAGCCTGCCAACCACCCAGGCGCTTGCAAGCAGCTCCTCTCCCAGTTGAGCCAACACTTTGCAGCCGAGGAGCGACCTTGGAGCGGAGGACTTAGCGAAGCTGATCCGCAGAAACTCTGCGATAATAAACGTTTTCAGTAGTTTGTTCCCTGGCGATGGATAATGGATAACTAATACAAGGCTAGGCAGTAAGTACTGTAGCCCGGGAGAGCACACGGTCTCTGTGGCAACTATTCAGCCCCGAGGCGATAGCAGGAACACACCCAGAGATGACAGCGAATGAATGAGCACGGCTGTGTCCTGATAAAATGTTCCTGTTTGCACTGAAATTCCACTTTCACATAATTTTCACAGGCCACGAAGTATTATTCATCCTTTGACTTTTTCAACTATTTAAGAATATAAAACCCATTCTCTTTTTTCCCCAAACTATTAGACCATTTAGGAAGTTCCAGAGGCAAAAGAAGGGTCCTTGGAGTTTAGGAGAAGGTAGAGCTGATGGGTCGGGGGAGGAAAAGGAGTCGGAAAGGCACCTTGTGATCCCAAGAGGGGGAGCTGCTAAAATCTATTCTTAGCTCACGGGCCACACTCAAAATATAAGCATCAGAACGGGTCTGTAGCCTGCCCACCCCTGACCTAAACAGCACAATTAGTACTTTTGTTAACTATCATTATTTTGATACCACTTAGACCAGAATTTAAGAACGTTATGTTTATAAGAGTACAGCGAACATATTAAGAAAGCATGCCTTATTGATAGAACACGGGGAACCAAATAAACATTTCTCGGCAAACATTTTCTACGTTTCAAAGGCAGAGAAAGCGAGACAAACAACTCTGTCAGAGAGGATGGAAGAGTCTCGAACAGAAGCTCTGTGTCCTGGCTCCTGGGTGGAGGAATATTCAATGATCATGTTTTACAAAGCCCAGTGCTTAGAGGGGCAGGAAAATCGAAGGCAGTCTCAGAGACCGGATGGGTGGATACCTCCCCATGCAGCAGTAACATGCACCAACAGAGGTTCTATGCAAGGCAATGGAAGCTCGTATGAAACATGTAAGAAAAAAGATGCGACAAACATGAAACAAAAATAAGAGCCCATCCAGTGTGACTCAAGGGTTGAACTTCAAACTATGAACCAGGAGGTCATGGTTTGATTCTCAATCAGGGCACATGCCTGGGTTACAGGCTTGATCCCTGGTGAGGGGTGTGCAGGAGGCAGCTGACTTGATGTTCTCTCTCATTGATATTTCTCTCTCTTTCTTTCCCTTTCTTTTTCTCTCTCTCTAAAAATATAAATATATATTTAATTAAAAAAAGAAAGAGACTCACAGAAAGCTAAATCTAAATCTATAATATTGTCATTTAGCACTATCCAAAATGGTACGAAGATATGAGGAGTCGGGAAGTGATTTCATAGAAACAGTAGGAGAACTGGAAAGGAACCCTCGGTAAAACTACTTTCAAATACCTACAACGATGTCTGGGAGAAACAACAGAACTTCCTCTGTTTTCAGAGGACAGACCAGGACTGACATGCACAGGTTAGAGAAGGTAATTCCACTTATTTTAAGCGGGAAAAACTTCTATACAACTGAAGTTGTCCCACTGAAGGGTCTTCCTTGAAAATGCCTATACAGTCATGCAGCCCATTCATCGATGGCAGTCAGCAGAGGAGAGGACTATCAGGGACACTGATGCAGGATTTTTACACCACTGAGAAGGTTTTATTCTCATCCTAAATTCTTTTACTTTCCAACTTGATGGACCAGCAAAACAATCTTGTTCTGATGTTAGGCTACCTGTAGACAACAATAGGCAAGTAGATAACCTGAAAAATACATTATTTTGAAACATCTCAAGTAAAAACTATAAAAAATATGCTGAGTCCAGGGGAGATCACAATAATTAAGGAATGAAAGAATTAAATGATTAGAAAAAGCCCTGGTTAATTAGGACATTTGGGGATAAGACAATGATTCATTATTTTTAAAAGAATGGACGGAAAGATTTTACACCATGAAAGAAAATCAGAAGGATTACCTTGAAAGGGAAAGGTAATGTAAGATAACTTGGTTGTTGCATTGTTTATAAATTTGAGGAACAAAAAACAAATGCCACCAAAAAAAAACCACAGAATCATGTTAACATCAGATTTTAAGCAAAATATTAACAACATGACAAAGTGAGTAATTAACTAGAGGGAAAATCCTATCTGAATTCTTGAAAAAATCTGTTCTAGTTTTAAGATTTTAAGAATGTGACTTGGGCTCTCTTTCTCTTTCTAAAACTGAAATGCCAACTGATTGAGCTAAAGGCGGTTAAGAGCAGTTTAAATTTGAGCAACACTTGGTTCAGAATGTTCCTGCCATCACAACCAGCAATATCCTATCTCTCTGCAGGCAGCCCTGTGCCGGAGAGAGAAATCACCAAGAAGACTGTTTGCGTCCTGGAATCCAGAAGAGGGGACTCACTCAGAGGAGCCACCACTTAATGCTGCAGGTTTAAGCCCACCCTTTGCACCTGCCACCATGACAGGTATGACCTTGCAAAAGGACCCCAATTCTCAGGACTATAGGCAAGGTTTTATAAAATTGTGAAACATTTTCAAACCAACAAAAAGCCCATTTAAAATAAGCCAAATCATATTTAGTATTTTCAATAACTGACAATTTTAACTATGAATTTAATAAGAAATAGTCCTATCCCTTAACTTTGGTATTAACTAGCTGGGACAGCAAGACATTACTTATATGTACTTTCCTAATCTTTCCTGTAAAAGGTTCATTTAAAATTTTCAGTGAAAGTAGCATTGATGTACAACACACTTCCCACATACAAAGTAGACAACTTGATCAGCTTTGATGTATGTGTACACCTGTGAAGCCATCACCACAGTCAAGATCAGGAACATACCCATCACCTTCCAGAGTTTCCTTGTGTCCCTCTGCCATCGACCTTGCCCTCCTCGCAGTCAACTGCCCCTCAAAAACTTCCCACACCTGAGCCAGTTTACCTCCCAGTACCTCTTGACTAAAGAGCGTGGGTCAGTTTGAGAAAGGGGCCCGGAAATGTATGCTGTTAAAATCTTCCTCCCAGACTTCCCCAAAGGGACCGACGGTTTTGTACCAGACTAACTGTACGCTGGCAAAGGAAATAACCAGAATGTAAAAGGATTATTAGACACTGGCTCTGAACTGACTCTAATTCCAGGACACCCAAACGGCACTGTGGCCCACCACCCATCAGAGCAGGGATTTGTGCAGATCAGGTGATCAATGGCGTTTTCGCTCAGATCTATCTTACGGTGGATTCCAGGCGTCCTAAACCACCCTGCAGTTATTTCTGCGGTTCCAGAATGCACTGGACCAGACATACTTAGCAGCTGGCAGAACCCCCGCATTGGTGCCCTGACCTGTGGAGTGAGGACAGTTATGGTTGGAAAGGCCGGGTGGAAACCATTAGAATTCTCTGCCCAGAAACATAGTAAACCAAAAACAGCACTGCATTCCTGGGGCATTGCCGAGGCCACAGCCACCATCAAGGACTCGCAAGATGGAAGAGTGGTGATCTCACTGCGCCCCCATTCAATTCGCCTATCTGGCCTGTGCCGAAGCCAGGGGAAGCCTGAAGCATGACAGTGGATTATGGATGTTTCAACCAGGTGGTGAGCCCAATGCAGCTGCTGATCCAGGCGTGGTTCCATCGCTTGAGCATCTGCACACCCCCCTGGTGCAGGGTGTGCTGCAACTGACTTGGCATGCCTTTTCTCCCTCCCTGTTCAGAAGGCCACGAAAGGAGGTGCTTTCAGGCAAGGTGAGCAGTGTCCTACCACAGGGGTGTATCAACTCCCCAACCCTGGATCCTAACTCAGTTCCGAAAGATCTTCATCCCCTTTCCCTTCCACCGGATATCACACTGGTCCGTTATACCGATGACCTTATGCTGACTGGACCTAGTGGACAAGGAGTAGCAACTACTCCAGACTTATTGGCAAGAAATCGTGTGTCAGAGGGTGGAACACAAAATCCAGGGGCTTCCTACCCTTTGGGGTGCAGTGGTGTGGGCTTCCTACCCTAATGATTTCCAGGGGTGCAGGGGTGTGGGTCAATGTCAAGATATCCCTTCTGAGGTGGAGGATGGGTTGTTGAATCTGACCCTGCCGGCACCCAGAAAGGAAACACGATGCCTGGTGAACCTCGTTGGGTTTTGGAGGCCACTATTCCTCATGTGAGTGTTTCTCCAGCCCATTTAACAGGCGACCTGGAAAGCTGCTGCTGAATGGGGGCCAGAGCAAGACAAGGCTCAGCAATAGGCCAGGCTGCTGGCTGAGCTGCTCTGCCACTTGGGCCACAGCATCCAGCAGGTCCAATGGAGTTTGAGGTGTCAGTTGCCGAGGCAGCCCTGACAGGCGAACTGCAGCATAGAATTGTGGGGCAAAAGCCTGCTGTCCTCTGCAGATAACCACACCCCTTTTGAGAAACAGCTGCTGGTCTGCTACTGCGCCTGTATAGACTAAAACACTTAACTATGGCCCCCAAGTTTCATGCAGCCTGAGGTGCCCATCATGCACTGGGTTTTATCTGACGCATGAAGCCATGAAGTTGGGAGTGTACAGCAAGAGTCCATCATCCAATAGAAACAGTATACAGTGGTACCTCGAGATACGAGTGCCCTAACATACGAGATTTTTGAGATACGAGCCGTCGAGCGAGCGATTTTTGCTTTGAAATACGAGCAACATTTGAGATAGGAGTCATCGCGCGGATGGGCCGGCTGCACACGACCCACCAGTTTACTGCGACTCGAGCGTCTCATAGTTTCCCACGCCTCAAGGTTTCGGAACAAATTAAACTCGTATCTCGAGGTACCCCTGTACATGAGACTGGGACGGAGAAGGCCCTGAAGGCACAAGTCAGTGTCATAAAGAAGTAGCCCAAATGTCATGGTCCCTAGTCTGTGCAGTCCCGTGGGGAATTCCCTATGAGAAGATGACGGAGAATGAGAAGACTCAGGCCAAGTTTACCGATGGTTCTGCATGATAACGCAGGTGCCACGGGAGTGCACAGCTGGAGCCCTGCATCCTCTTGCTAAAGCATCCTTCAAGAGCGGAGGTGCAGGGAAATCTTTCCAGGGAGCGGAGCTTTGAGCAGTGCACCTGTGTTCACCGAGCACTGGAGAAATGACCAGATGGGTGCTCTTACACCGATGAAAGCCAGCAGTCTGACTAGATGGTCAGGGGCTCGGGCGGAACATGACTGAAAAATTGGTGACAAGGAAGCCTGGTTGACAACAATACTTGGAAGAGGTCTGTGGACAGACTTCTCTGAAGAGGGAAAAATAATGAAGACGTTTGTGTCCCGTGAATTCTCACCAAAGGGTGACCTCAGCAGAGGAGGATTTTAGCCATCAAGTGGACAGGCTGATCCGCTCTGTGGATACCTGTCAGCCTCTTTCTCCGGTCAACCCCATGGCCACCCATAAATAAAATGGCCACAGTGGCAGGAATAGAGGATACACATGGACTTCCACTCACCACGGCTGACCTGGCTGTGGCCGCGGCTGAGTGCTCACTCTGCCAGCAGCAGAAACCCACACTGAAAGCCCGATATGGCATCAACCCCCAGGGGACCAGCCTGCCACCTGGTGGCAGATTGGCTACACTGGCTACTTCCATTATGGAAGGGGCAGGGTTTCACTCTAACTAGAATAGACACTTACGTTCCACACATCAAGGAACTCAAGTCACAGCACGTGAAGTGCATGAATGAGACCGTGCTTCTGAAATTCACTGGTCTTGCCATGTTCCGCACCGGGTGGAATTAAGACTTGTCACCGTCTGTTTGGAGATTAAGTATGGTGCAAGACAGGGGTGGGGAATGTAGCCCACGGGCCATCCAAGGCATTATGGGTGAGTTAACTAAATCCTCTACCAAATATAGCAGGCGCATTTTTAAGTTGATAATTTTATATGGATCTGGAATTATATTATAAATATCCAAATGGCCCTTGGTAGAAAAATGATCCCCCACCCCTGGAAGGAGATGCATATGGCTGCCAAGTGACAAGGAGTGAATCTGCAATGACTTATTTTTAAGTGTCACATGACTGGGCCCCAGGTTGCCCAGATTAGACATTATCTCTGGGTGTGTCGGGGGAGGTGTTTCTTGCTGAGATCAGCAAGGAGGACAAAGGCACCATCCAGTCCCTTTAGTGCCTGAATAGAAAAGAGAAAAAAAAAAAGAGCTGAACTTGGGACACTGATCTTCTGACCTCAGAACCGCTGGCTCTCCTGGTTCTCCACCTTGCAGATGGCAGACTGTGGGGCCACTCAGCCTCCGTAATGTGTGAGCTGATTCCTTACAATAAATCTCCTTATACATCTCATTGTTTGTTTCTCTGGAGAACCCCATGACCGGTATTTATTTTTAGCCATCCCAGTGAGTGTACAGTGGCATCTCATTGTGGTTTAGTTGCATTTTTTGCCCATTTAAAAAAAAAATGAGATTTTCCTCCTTGAGTTTGATTTATAATTTTATTCCAGGCTGTGGCTTGTCTTTTCCATTCTTTTAACAGTTTCTTTTTAAGACCGAAATTCTGATGAGGTCCACTTTATTAGTGCTTTCTTGTATGGACTGCACTTTTTGGGTTGTATCTAAGAAATCTTTAGCTGACCCAAGGTCATGAAGGTTTCCCTTTATGTTTTCTTACAAAAATTCTATAGTTGTAGGTTTTACATTTAGGTCAATGATTATTTTTGGCTTATTTTTCTCTATGGTGGAATGTATTTATAGAAGTTCATTTCTTCATCCCCCTCCCCTCCAGGATAACCAATGGTTCCAGAATCATTTATTGAAAAGACTATCTTTTCTCTACGACTTTGCACCTTTGGGGGGAAAGCAGTTGCCTAAATCTGTGTGGTTCTATTTCTGGCCTTTCTATTCAATTTCACTGAATATTTGTCTATCTTGATACAAACACCACAGTATCCTCTTAAGTATTATAGCTTAAAAGTCTTAAAATCAACTTTGGACTACTTTTTCCAAGATGATTTAGCTATTCCTGGTTCTCTGCATTTCTATATGAATTTAGATCCAGGTTGTCAATGAGAAGAAGAAGGAAAAGAAAGAGAGGAAGAAGAAGAAGGAGGAGGAGGAGGAGGGGAAGGGGGAAGGGGGAAAGGGAGGAAGGAAAAGTCTGCTGGGATTGTGACTGTGGTGAATCTATGTATCAGTTGGGAGAGAAACAGCATCTTCACTATACTGAGTGCTTCTCGCTTATTCACTGAATAAATCTCGGAACTTCTCTCTCTGCAGCTTTCTCCTGACACTCCGCCCTCCAACTCTCCCGCCTTTGTCCTCCTGCACTCCCAACTCTCCCCGCGCCGCAGTCTGGACCCTCTCTCCAGGCAGGAAGCTGGGCGACCACAGGGCTCACCTCGTAGATTTTCCATCTCTCGTTGTTCACTGTCCTTCACTGCTAGATAGTCAATAGCTTCAATATTGTTCTTTCACATATTCTGCCCATTTTAAAAACTGTTTCAGCCAGGAAACTAAATCCGGTTCTCATTCCATTTTCATAAGGAGCGGAAGTCTCAATTTGTAATTTTTAATGTCAACTCTGCTCTCAAAGTTACAAAATTCAAGGAAGAACAGGACAAACACATAACTGGTAATTAGTACAGTGGTTTATAACTGTTGTTTATTTGTGCATTAATGCATTGCATTCCGAAAGTAGATACTGAATTCTGCGCAGTAAATAAAGCACTGTGCGGGCTGGCATCTGAGGAGCCCTTGCTCTCAGAGCTCACAATCTAGTGGGACAGACAGACATTAATCATATGATTGTGAACGAAAATGCAACAATGCAACTGTGATAACTGCTCTGAAGGAAAGGAAGAGAATACAGTGGTACCTCGAGATACGAGTGCCCTAACATACGAGATTTTTGAGATACGAGCGATTTTTGCTTTGAAATACAAGCAACAGTTGAGATACGAGTAATCGCGCAGATCGGCCGGCTGCACACGACCCACCAGTAGACCACGACTCCAGCATCTCATAGTTTCCCACGCCTCAAAGTTACGGAATGAATTAAACTCGTATCTCGAGGTACCACTGTAATGCCATGATAATTTACAAGAGGGTGATTTTATGGTATTTGTTCCTATTGTGCCTCTATACATGAGCTAAAAAATATCACTATTTATGTTAAAGTCACAAAGAAATTATAATACGTATACAGTGGGAAGAAAGTGTCCATCCAATAAACTTCAATATACCATGTATTAAAACAATATGCTAAATGCTTTGGGAGACACAAAAATTATGACACTCGCCCTGTGAAACAGAAGATCAATCTGGGCACATAAAATATAAAGAAATACACATCCTATATGATTTTACATGGAAATTAACTACTTAAACCTAATTTTGTCTATGACCATTTTTTAAAATTATTTCTTTTTTCCATCAGCTGAATTACAGGAATTGGATGAGTTCCTTTGAGGTAACAATACATTCGTCTTATTTTGTTTAAGTCTTACCTAGATATCTCAGCTTGGGAATTCTTTTCCCCGTCGACAGTGAAAGGAGACGCTCCAGTGAGTAGTTCATACATTAGGACACCTAAACTCCACCAGTCAACTGCCTACAAAACAGCAATTTCATTTGGTAGAATATTAACTAACTGTAATGGATAAGAAAGAAAAATGAACAAAATAAAGCTGTATACTTGGCAAACGCTTTAAGAATAAGATTTTGTACATAGCTTTTTGTGCAAGGAATATTAAATCATGCAAGAAAGATATTTAGAGAACAAATATCCAGGTATCCTCAGAACAAAATTTAAACATGTTCTAATCCTATCTTATTAAGAGGGAATATGCTAATTGACCATCACGCCCTCACAAAGATGGTGGCACCCACGGCCAATAGAGAGGAAATATGCTAATTGACTGTCAAGCCCTTAAATATGGCAGTGTCCACAGCCACAAGATGGATGCGCCCAGTCCCCCTGCTCTGTGCCTGCCTCTGGAGTCCCCCAGTTCCTTCAGCTGCCCAGCCGCCCAGGGCCAGCCTGAGGCACAGGCAAGCCTCAGATGGCAGCTGCCCAGCGACTCGGGGCTGCCCGAGGCTCAGGTAACGAGGGCCGCCCGAGGCTTGCGCTGCCGGCAGTGGCGGCAGCAGAAGTGTGATGGGGCGTCGCCTTCCCCTGATCGCTGGGTCACCTCCCACCCCTGAGGGCTCCCAAACTGTGAGAGGGGGCAGGCCAGGCTGAGGGACCTCCCCTCCAGTGCATGAATTTTCACACACTGGGCCTCTAGTTATTTTATAAATAGTAATGGTTTTACTTTGGTTAATTCAAAATAAAAATTTTAATTTAAAATAAATTTTAAAAATCTTAAGCAAATGAAGTCTTTGGATTTATGTTAGATGGGGGAAAAGTACCACTTACCTTTTTTTTTTTTTTACCACTTACCATTTTTATTAATTATTCAGCTCCAATAATTATAAAATTACTTAAAATCAAAGAACAGAAATTTTAAAAAATCCTTTCTGAAAGGGTTTTTTTTTTTTCATCATAACCTAATCAATTCCTCTTAGAGAACCTATCATATAAAGCTAACAGTCTTCATTGTGGGAAGCAAGATGAGATTTACATAATATAAAACAAAATATGATCTTAATTGGAAACCAATTTATATGTGTAGTTATCAGAACTGAGAACACAACTGATTATATAAATTTAAAGAACACTGATATACTGAAAATTATTTTTTATAATTATGCAAATCAAGATTTCCATAATGGTTGAACATATGGTATATGCTGATGAAATATTAACTAGATGCTAAAATTTTAAACTCTCTGCTTCCAAATCTGAGGGGTAAGGTTTCAGAAAAATGATGCTAAATGTATAAGCCTAGAGACACTTTAAGGAAAATTCATAAGAAAGATACAGAAAACAGGCTGAGGCCGACTGAAACCAGGAAAGAGTAAGTGCCAGCCCGGCACAGCGATGATTATGTTGTATACATTATATCTCATTTAACCCACTCAAAGTCATCAAAGTGTTCCATGAACTCCCATTGGCTTAGCTGCATTCTAGACCTCAGGTACGTAGCAATCCTGGGAATAACATAAGGTTTTCTTTCCTATAAATTGGTTCCATTAGGTCTTAGAAGATCATTTTTAAATTTTAATAGCTATATGGGCCAACCAAAGAAGACCGACATGAACTAAAACAGAAATTTAATTCTTTTACTTACACAAGCAGTTTTACTGCCATCTGAGTCAGGAACCTCAGAATGTTCTGGGTTTTTTGTTTGTTTGTTTATTTGAAACCAGGCTCTTAAATTGATACGGCTCTACACTAAGATGTGAAAACTTGAAGAATAGGCTTTAAACATATGGTAAGTCATTAGCAAATATTCTCCACATTTAAGATAGTTGGACTGTATATTGAGGTTTTGAAACGGGATGAGGGAATGGGGACAGTGAGAAGCAAAAAATAGTTAGAATCGCTATTTGGAGAAAGTTATTAATAAAGCAAAAGTATTTTAAAAAAGAACTTGAACAGGTAATACGGGAAGAAAAACGATGTGACCTAGATTTTATAGCATAGCTACTTAGAAAGCCTCTTCACGGCCTGCATTTTGCACATACAAAGGAAAGTGAGGAGGAAAAATTAAGCTGGTTGGAGGGCTTAGGAAGACAAACTTCGACTATCTTGAATGCTTAAACAGGATTATTTTCTTTCTCCAAGGACTGTTACAATGATTATTTCTGTGCAAGAGATAATCAAGAATGTCTCCAGTATTTGTACAAAGTTAAAAGCAGAAGTTGGGAATAAGAAAGTAGGAAAGATTCCTTTTTCAATGATCTCTTAGAAGGCAAATATCAACCTAAGGTAAAACAGTCAACTCTATGTCCCAAATATTTTCTAACAAAAGTCAATAATGCCAATAAGCACTGTCCACAATCATCCAGCGCAACTCCGACAGGAACAGTGGACAGTTTACGCATTCACAGACACCTCTGCATTGCCCTGTGGCTCAGCTGTGGCCTAAAAGAACAGGTCCCATGAAAAAGGAAATTAATGTGTTTTTTTTTAAATAGAGTTACTGGTGCTTTGCTCAAGATACAGATTCATATTTGAAGAATTAGTTGACTTAGAGGTTTCCTTTTAACAGAGTTGCCGTATAAAACAAAAAATTATCCTTGCCAATAAAATCTAAAAAAAAGGAAAATCTAGATGAACGCCCTAACCTTTCTAACTATCTTTTTTCCTCCAAAACACTAGATATTATGATTGTTCATATATAAAACACAAAGGAGAGAAAAAGTGCAAATAAGACAACACCAGAACGAGACTCTGCTGAAGAGACTGCACCTAAGTTAGAAACTAGGATTTTTATTATATATCTTATGAAAATAAATAAAAAGTGTCAAAAACACAACATACCTTGTCATGTCCTGAATCTCCTCCTTTGATGATGTCGGGTGCCATGTACTCAATAGTCCCACAAAACGAATATGCTCTTTCAGCCTTAAACAAACAACCAAACAAAAAGGAATTTGATTTCAAGCTGGTATGACGAGTGACAAAAAGAGAAGTTTCACAGTACTTGTCGATGACTGAGATTAATCACTGTGTACAACAAAGCAATGTAATGGCAGAATCTACTAGACAGATCCTTTTCTCACCAGGATTGACCATCACCTGCACAGTATGAGTCCTGAATAAATGAAGACTTCCCATGCCTGAAACCTACCACCATTCATTCACCCGTGCCTCCCCTATCCATTCAGGAATCCTTTCATTTATTCTTCTTCTTTTCTTTATGTGCATAGATTTCAATGATTGCTTTCTTTAAGCATTCTTTTCTCAAAGACTGCAAAGAGTCCAAGTGAGATAAAATGAACTAATATTTACTACGGATACTTTATTTCCACACTAGAGGCCCAGTGCACGGAATTGTGCAGAGGTGTGGTCCTTACACCCAGCCTGCGAGCAGGGCTGTCTTCCCTGGCTGCTGGCAGCCAACTGCCCCCCACCGCCACCCACCCTGGCTCCCCGTTCGCCATCCAGCGATGGGGGCCTGGCAGCAGGGGGAGGGACGGAGAGGTTGGCTGTTCCCACCTGCTCGCCGGCCCTACCCCTGCCATCCTGTGTGTGTGTGTGACCGGTAGGGCGGGGGCCTAGGCCTGGCATTGCCTGCACCCCCCACAACCCAGCCCAGTTCCCCGTTCACCACTGGTGGTGATTGGAGTCCGCGGGCTGGGGGTAGGGACCAAAAGGTTGGCCTATACTTCCTGCTAGCCAGAGCCACCCCCTGCTGCCACACACCCCCCTCTGCCCAGTCCTCATTTGCAATGGTGATCAGAGCCTGTTGGCTGGGGAAAGGGACCGAGAGATGGTCAGTGCACCTCATAGTAACTGGATGAGCAGTCACTCTGCCGTTATGATCACTGGACTTTTATTACATAGGATAGACAAGACTGGGAGAACACTCGAAAACTTGGAGGGCAAAGGAGGCCAAATGCTAAGAAAGGGAATACTAAACCCAAAGATAAAAAAAAAGAAGGAAATTTTTCCCTCCTCACCATCTTGTCTAGTTTGGCACTGATAATAGAATGTTTAGTGATGATAAACTGTTTTTAAAAGATTGTCTCACCCTAGGTGGTTTGGCTCAGTGGATAGAACATTGGCCCTTGGACTGAAGGGTCCTCAATTTGATTCCAGTCAAGGGCATGTGCCTTCATGGCAAGCTGATCTCCACCCTGGTCAGGGCACATGCCGAGGGCAACCAATCGATGTGTCTCTCCCATTGATGTTTCTCTGTCTCTCCCCTTCCCTTCCACTCTCTAAAATCCAATGGAAAAATATCCTCAGGTGAGGAGTAACAAAAATATAAATAAAGAAAGGTTTTTCTCTTAAAGAAGGTTGTTTCTCCTTTGTAGAATTTGAAAAAGGACTTATTTTATTTATCAGCCTAAAAATTAATTTAAAAAAACTGAAGCAATTTTGAAGATGACCAACTGTATTGTAAAACTCATCCCAATGTAAAAAGATCTAAACTAATGCAGATACATTAAATGGGGATAAAGAATTCCTCTTGAATAATACACATTTGTGTGGCTATATCTGAAACTTTTAAAGGCACTTTGGTGCCATTAAAATACTTTTTAAAAATTATTTTAGAGCAAGCTCTTCACTTTATACTTTACTCTTCTTTTACTACCAAGGGTTAAGAAAAAGAAGCATTCCTTTTATTTGCCATTTTTTTAATGTAAAGAACTCCATTCTAGTAATGCTATCAAAGTGGTATAAGTCCTTTACTCTGTTGGCTGAAAGTTAAACCCAGAGATAATGAATATAATAAATTTATTTAAACACTATAACAATAAATGTACTAAAACTACTTAATACTTAATTATAATACATATATAAACAAAAATAAAATATGTTCTATAATTCATTTATTTCTTTTTAGGTGCTATGTAAACTGAAAGATTATTATCCTCCTAGAAACTAAAAGAAGTAATTCCATTATGCATCGATCTGAAAAAAAATTTTTTTAGCTGGCAGAGTGCTAATACCTAATATAAACATATATCAAATGACATTATCTCTCTGCTTCATCATTTCAATACCAAATGTTAATTTTGTATTGAACTATTGGAAAGAATAAAGCTAAATAAAATGTATTTCATATAAACTTGTGTGTAAAAAGTAATGAATAATTCTTAACATTTTGTTAGACATACTTAGATAGGAACAAATATATGTATTAAAAAGCATTAATCTGTTTACTGAATTATAAAATATTAGAAAATTACTTAAAAAAATAAATGTTATAAAATTACAGAGTGATTTTACTAGTAGTTAATATACTATTTACTATGTAATAGCCCTTTTTTTGGATATTAGGCAAACATCACTATGTAGATGACCCAGAAAAACATAAATATTACTAATCCACAGTATTTATCATTTGATCTCATCTTAAAAGACACCTTTAAAACATTATATGCTAAGCCCTGGCCAGTGTGGCTCATTTGGTTGGAGTGTCTCCCATGCATTGAAAAGCTGCATATTGGATTCCCGGTCTGGGCATATACCCAGGTTGTGGGTTCCATCCCAGGTCGGGGTGTATGCAGAAGGCAACTGATGGATGTTTCTCTCTCTCTTTCCCCCTTTCCCTCTCTCTAAAAACAAAACCAAACAGTAAAACATATCCTTAGGTGAGGATTTTAAAAAACACACAAAACATTATATGCTACATCAAGTGTAGTTATATAAAAAATAAAAATTCTCCAAACTGACTTATAAATAAAAAGGTAATGGGTTTTGACTTATTGACTTTCTAGATTTTTATTTAGAAAATAGTCTTTTTAGCATATTCACATTTTCATTTATAGGCAACACCATTTTGAAACTGTATGTCCTTGTAAGTATGAGACAATGATTACATTTTACAAACTGGAAGTTATGAAAATCTGTATTCTCTTCTTTAAAACACTAGATATTCACAAGGTTAGTGTACAAAGGGCATGAAACATACAGATTTTATTGATTAGTGCCAGGAGACTTCCCGTGTCTTACTTTTCTGACAATGAGAACTATGCAGCTCAGTTCTTTACTGTCTCAACAGAGAGGAAGCTGAGAACCACACTAAATGCTGGAAGGTGTATCCTCCACCTTCCAGCTCTCTCTGAATTCACTTCAACTTTTTGTGTTTCTTTTTTCAATCATCACCCGAGAGAGAGGGGGAAGGAGAGGGCGGGGAAGACGGGGAGAGAGAGAAAAGGAGAGAAAGATCAATATGAGAGAGAAACATCAATCAGTTGCCTCTTGTTCTTGCCTCAACTGGGGATTGCACCCCAAACCTAAGTATGTGCCCTGACCGGAATCGAACCTATAATCTCTGGGATGATGCTCCAATCAACTGAGCCATCTTGCCAGCCCAGCTTTTCTGTTGTGTTTGTGTGTTTGTGTGTGTGTGTGTGTGTGTGTGTGTCTACATTAATAAATAATTAATGCATACTTATTTATTTGATGGAAATTCCAGGAGACAAAAATTAAAGTTGAAGTGTCGGGAAGTTCCATTAATGGGGGAATAAGTAAATAAAGACAAAGCACTTAAGTCTCTCAGGGTGTTTGTTAAAACACTGCCATTTTAGCCCCTTGCAATCCTGTATCTGCTTCCCCTTCCTCTGCCTCGATGGAGGGGCTCCTCCCTCCGGGTTCTGACTTTCAGAATAATCCCAGTCATTCTATAGGACACCGAGCTGAAGAGGTGTGACAGGCGACGGTTGCTAGTGGGAGGCAGGAAAGACTACACGGGCAGATGTTAAAGCGACCACAAAGCTAAAATACTGTGAATGAGAACCGCCTTAATGTGTTATATAGAGTCCCAATGTGCACCATCCTGGCAGGTAACATGGAATAGTTACTCTTAAGTGATCAGCTGACCAAAGAGGCTTCGCTCTTCCTGAGACAGAAGAATCAGATAACATAGGGAAAAGCTGCTTTCCTTCTAATGAAGAATCCAAATAGGAACTCAACTGCAAACTCTCAAGCACTTCTCAATAAACACTGGATTAAATTTTTCCTAATTTCTATTTGCTAAGATTTTATCCTGTGCTTACCTGCTCATGATTGATAAATGTGTGAGTTACATGGAAATTACCAATGAAAAGAAGTTTTTCCACATCCTGTGTTTTCCACCCTAAATTTGAAAATTCTCACAACTCTCTGGAAATGTCTGATTTGAAGTGACTATCTCATTGCTAATCATCCACGACTTCGTTCACAATACCGGAAGGGTAACCCTCGGTGTCTGCCATGAAAAGGGAGCTGAACACCAGCAATGGAGGCATCTGACCTACGCTACGTGGCACGAAGGGAGAGAAGGGAATTTGTTACAGGCCTCGGCAATCGAGAAGCTTGACTCTGGATACTCTGATGAGGACAAAAGATGAGGCCCTCAGCCGGAATGGGGTGGACTGGAATTCACACCCTCGTGTAAACCTTGGAACCTAAGAAAGCTGAACCCTTAGTAAGTGTGAAGACTAGAAAAATGAAATTCACTGCCAGCATAGGTTTGTTTCAGTTTGGGCCCTGGCTTAAAAACAAACATTACTCTTGTAAAATTAAATTGCGAGGCTTGTATATTTTGTAGATTTGGGACATGAATTTCCTCTCCCCCAATGGTATGGGGAAAGTGAAAAATCTGGTGATTCTCTGGAACACATAACAGGAGCAGAGAAATTCCCACAACTTAGCTGGTCCAGAATTCACATGCATAAATCCCTGGAGGCAGAAACTTACTAAACAAGTAAACTAGACTCATTAATACAACAAGAAGAAGGATTACTTTAAACAGAACAATAATCTATAAAAGACCAGTATGTTGTAAAAGATGAAAGATATAAATGAAAGAAAATATCCATACAACAATACAGAAGCATAGGAAAAATTAGAACATTATGAAAAAGAACCAAATACTATCTAATAAAAGAGTAATATGCAAATTGACTGTGACTCCAACACACAAGATGACTATCTCCATGTGAACACAAGATGGCTACCACAAGATGGCTGGCAGGGGAGGGCAGTTAGGGGGGGACCAGGCTTGCTAAGGAGGGCAGTTGGGGGAAATCAGGCCTGCAGGGAAGGGCTGTTGGGGGTGGGGGTACCAGGCCAGTAGGAGGGAGCAGTTAGGGGTAACCAAGACAGCAGGGGAGGGCAGTTAGGGGCAATTGGGCCAGCAGGGGAGCAGTTTGGTGTCAATCAGGCTGGCAGGGGAGTGATTAGGGGGTGATCAGGCTGGCAGGCAGGCGAGCGGTTGAGAGCCAGTATTCCTGGATTGTGAGAGGGATGTCCGACTGCCTGTTTAGGCCTGATCCCAGTAGAACATCCCTTGAGGGGTCCGAGGTTGGAGAGGGTGCAGGCTGGGCTGAGGGATACACACCACCCCCCTCCTCCCATGCACGAATCTCGTGCACTGGGCCTCTAGTAGAACTTATAATTGAAAAATATATAGTAATAAAAAATAGAATAAACATAGTAGATGCAATTTAAAAATTTGTAAAGTAGTATACCTGAGAAAATTATCCTGAATGCTTCAAGAGTCCCAAGCAAACTAAATAAAAATATATCCACATCTCTATAGTGGTTAGAAGAGTGTTTGCCTTATAATAATTCACTAAATCATACTTTTTGCCTTATAATAATTCACTAAATCATACTTTTGGTTTTTGTTTTGTTTTACTTCACAATAAAAAATATTTTTAAAAATCTAGTCCATTCCTAGATATATCCATACCCAGTTAAATAATCATTAGATATGCAGGGAAAGATGAAAGCATATTAAAACAAAGGCAAAATTTACTATTCACTGCTCTTTGTAAAAAAAAAAAATCTAAAGGTTGCACTTCAGAAATAAACTAAACTCACAAGCTAAGATGTAAGAAGCAACAGTGAGCAGAGGAAGCAGGTAAATATGTGAGGAAATCTAAACAAGTATAGAATTTATAAAATGAAAATAATAATTACACAATAATGATTAATTTGAATAAATAGAATATAAGGTAGGACTAAAATAATAAATAAGTAATAATATGTAAAATGAGAGAGATAACTGAAGTTAAAACACTCCAATGTTCTTGAAGTGGCCATGACAGTCATAGACATAATGGTTCATTTTAGACTCTATTAAGTCATTATATAATTTTAAAAAGTCAGGATAATAACCACTAAAAGAACAGAAATAGGATATATATAACTTCTCTCTAAGGATGAATATATAATTTCATCCTCTTAGAGGGAAATAAAAGAAAGTCATCTTAATCATTTAAATAGAAGATAAGGAAGGAGGGGAAAGAGCAAAGAGAAATTATGGTAAAAAGAAAAAACACAGGAAAATGAGAAAAATAAAAATTATATATCAATAATCGTAACATACAGATTTAACTCACCAGTTAAAAGACAGAAACTCTCTGGATCAAAAACAAAATCCAGCTATATGTTATTTATAAAAGGCATACCTAAAACATAATGACAAAAAATATTGAAAGTAAAGAGATGGAAAAAGATATATCAGACCAGCACTAACCAATAGAAAGCTGGAGTATCTTATTAATAGTAAGAAAATAAACTTTAAAGTAAAAAGGATTATTAAAATTTGGTCGGGTCATTACATAATAATAAAAGGAATTCACTAGGGGGATAACTCTATTCCACATCTAAATATTCTCATTTTTTTTTCAAGGAGACTTAACCTATATAAGCAAAAATGCAGGGATCTTCAAGAAGAAATGGACAAATCCACAATTACAGTAAGTATTTTAACAAATCTCTTCTATAACTGGTCAAGCAGGACAATAATTAGTAAAGCTATGGAAATAGCCCAATGTTCATAAATATGTACAAAAATTTTGTATTTAGCAATTAGTGAATACATGATCTTTTCAGATAAATGTAAGACATTTATAGAAATTAACCAAGTAGTAAGTCACAAAACAAATATCAAGTACCACAAAAATAAAATCATATAGTATATTTTGTTCTCCAAACAGAAAGCAAATTAGAGCTCATTTACAAAAAGATAACAAAAAATTCCTATGTATCTGAAAACTTAAAAATCAATTTGTAAGTACTTCATGGCCCAAAGAAGAAAACCACAATAAATATTAGACTATTAGAATGACAATAAAAATGCTATATGTCAAGACTTGTGAGCTACATTAAAGCTTTTCTTAGAAACGGAGTTTTACTTTCAAAGATTAAATATTAATGAGCTACCTTTCCAACTCATAAGTACAGAAAAGGAATATGAAAAAAAGTCATGGAGAGTAAAAGAAATGAAGTAACAAAGGAATATCGGGAAAGAAATAGAAAAATTAAGAGGCCTGACAAAGTTATTTTTGGATGAGAATAATAAAATGGACATATCTCTAGCAAACTGATAAAAAAATACACACAAGAAAAGTTAAACTCCAATTTAAGAAGTTTTTTCCTTGGTTCCCAGTTTTGAGAGAGAGATTATATAACTTGATCTCTTTCTCTAACTGACCTCTCTCTTTATCCTCTTCTCTTGGACCCTTTCTCTCACCATTTTATATGCTGTCTCTTCTGCCTTAAAATTTTTTAGTGGTCTCTCTCTCTCTCTCTCTCTCTCTCTCTCTCTCTCTCTCTCTCTCTCTCTCTCTCCTCCACCTCACAGTTCAGTTCTCAGCTCCTCACAGTTCATTGCTAGGTATTCTTCTGTCCTCTGTGCTGGTAATTCTCACATATGTACTGGTATATATGGCCAACCCTGAGCTGTCTCCTGGTCTCCAGACCTAAACATGCCAATAATGTATTTCCACTTGACTCTCAAGTCAAGTGGAAATAAGATCCTCAAATTCAACATTTAAAAACTGAAACTAATCTCCCCTCATTTAAATTCTGTCCTCATTTGCTCTGAGAAATATATTTCTATTTAATTTTCAGGAATTTATTTTTATACATGCTTGCAGCTCCTGCTCCTGGTGTAATAGTCATCTCTGTATATTCTTATCTTAATAATTTAACAAATATCTATTGAGTACCTGCTATGTGCCAAGTATTGAAAAGACTCTAGAAATATAGTGGTGAACAGCAAATTCTTTGCCCTGATAAGCCTGTATTTGGAAGGTATTCATCAACTATTCATATAATTACTAAATGGCAAGTTATTTATTTAATTTTTACTTTTTATAATATTTAATTTTGACTTATTTAAATCTGAATTATTCTCAGATTACATTTTGCTAAATTGGATTATACATAAGGATAAAACTGATTTTATTTTAGAAACCTTAAAAATCTTTTGTATGATAAGGAACACTTTACGGATTTGATACTTTTATGGATGTGTTCTTTTCTCAACAACAGATTTTGATAAATCCCTTCAGGTTCTGAGAAGAAAAGAAAACAGTTCTAACTGTCTGCCAGCTCATATACGTACGTCCTTCATAGGGTTTTTTGAGTATACAGTCCAGCAAACATTTGTTGAGGTCTTACTGTGAGTCAGACAGTCTACTAGGTATTGCATGTATGATTCTAACTGAGGACTCTGAAAACAGTCAGGGCATCTGGTCTCACCTGTAAGTGAAGAATCAAGAGGCCTGATGCACGGAATTCATTCACTCGGGTGCGGGGGGGAGGGAGGTCCTTCAACCCGGCCTGCGCCCTCTTGCAGTCCGGGAGCCCCGCCCGCGACTGATTGCCCAGCAGAGGGAGGCCTTGCTCACTGCAGCCAGCCAGGTAGCCTGGGCTCCTCTTCGGGGCGATCACAGAGAACCCCCCACCCCGGGGCTGGTGACCTGGGCCTCCCTCTGTGGGGCGATCTTGGGTGTTGGCGGGGTCCCCCAACCAATCGCATCACACTGACTGGCGTGGCACCAGCGTGTGTCATAGCGTGGTCATCAGGAAGGTCGTTCTGCTGCTCGGTTGGTTTGCATATTACACTTTTATTATTATAGATAATGTCAAGGTGATTCATTTATGTGTTATTAATTACCCTATTCTCTGTTTTCAGAATTTAACATGGGGCGCTTGAAAGTTTTCATAACAGATTCTTAAAATGAATCTGCAGGTAGTTAAAACTAGAAGAAAAATAACACCTGAAACAACTCAGTGCTAAAACCTATGGCATCTGGGGAGGATACCTGGCCTTCCTTGAAGAGCAGCTGCTGGCATGACCAGCAGAAACACAAGGCTCTCTTGTGAGGGGTCACTTGATTTAGCCGCACAGCATCGCTGACTAATCTGTGCTAAAATCCAACAACTCGGATCCACGTCTGACATTTGTTTTTGTTTCTAATATTTTGCTGTTCCCTAGGGCCAACATCTGCCCAACGATTAGGCACAGGTACCAATAAATATGGGATTATTAAGTGATTATTTTTCTTGTGTTACCAGAACATAGCTAACGTCTAGCACAGGGGTCGGCAAACTGTGGCTCACAAGCCACGTGCCGCTCTTTGGCCCCTTGAGTGTGGTTCTTCCACAAAATACCCCGGCCTGAGTGAGTCTATTTTGAAAAAGTGGCATTAAAAGAAGTTGAAGTTTAAAAGATTTGGCTTTTAAAAGAAATTTCAATCGTTGCACTGTTGGTATTTGGCTCTGTTGACTAATGAGTTTGCCGACCACTGCCCTAGCTGGTTTGGCTCAGTCAATAGAGCATTGGCCTGCAGACTGAAGGGTCCCAGGTTCGATTCCAGTCAAGAACACATGCCCAAGTTGTGGGCTCTATCCCTAATAGAATAGGGGGTATAGAGGAGGCAGCCGATCAATGACTCTCTCTCATCATTAATGTTTCTATCTCTCTCTCCCTCTCCCTCTGAAATCAATATATAAATAAAATATATGGAACTGCCATTTGACCCAGTGATGCCACTTCTAGGAATATATCCTAAATAAAGGGAAACACGAATCAGAAAAAAATGTGTGCACCCCTATGTTCATTCACAGCAGCGCAATTTACAACAGCTAAGATCTGGAAACAACCCAAGTGCCCACCAGTAGCTGCGTGGATAAAAAAGCTGTGGTACATTTACACCCTGGAATATTATGCAGCGGTAAAAAAGAAGGCTCTCTTACCCTATGAGACAGCATGGCGGGACCTGGAGAGTATTATGCTAAGTGAAATAAGCCAGTCAGAGAAAGACAAGTATTATATGATTTCACTCACATATGGAATCTAATGAACAAAATGAAATGATGAACAAAACTGATCCAGAGACACAGAAGCATGGAACAGACTGCGGAATCTCAGAAGGCAGGAGAGCAGGGATCGCTGGATGGGAAGAGATCAACCAAAGAACCTGTCTGCAATACATGCATAACCCAGGGTCACAGACAATAGGGGGAAGACCAGGGGCGGTGGGGTGGACTGATGTAGGTTAGAAGGGGGCCAATGGGGAAAAGGGGGGACATGTGTAACACTTTCAACAATAAGATTAAATCCTGATATATACAAACCCTGGGTCTGTCATATCCACAACAACCAGAGGCTCAACCTAACGGCCAGGCTGCACGTGCAGCAGGCTCTGGTGGGTGGGGACTTGTGGCAGCAAAGACGGGGATGGGGGAGACGGGGTGGCACTCACACTCACTCACAACCACATCCGCGCACAGACACACACTGGGCCCACCAGCTCACAGCCTTTTCTCCCTTTCCTTCCCTGCCTCCCAGCTCACTCTCGGAGTCCCTCTCAGAATGAGAAACAGAACAGACTGGGCCTGAAGAGGCCTGGATGGAAGGGAGGGCGGGCAGAGGGTGGAGCGGCCCCCACTGGCCCCCCCTCCTCCCAGCCAGGAAAGAGGAAGAGGGAGACTGGAAGACCTGAAGGATGGCTGAGAAAAACAAAGAGAGACAGAGACTGGGCCAGTTTAGGCCGGCAGGGGAGGGCAGTTGGGGTTAACCAGGCTGGCAGGGGAGGGCACTAACCAGCAGTTGGACATCCCCCAGAGTTCCCCCCATTGAAGAGGGTACAGGCTGGGCTGAGGGGGAACACCATCCCCCACCCCCGCACCCTCACTCCTGTGCATGAATTTCGTGCACTGGGCCACTAGTGTGCTTATATAGAGAGATAGATATAGAAATTGTGACATTATCACAAACATGCTTCTATGGCCCGGTCATAGATGTTTGCAGGTAGATATGCTGGGCCAGCTCACTGGTCAAACCCCCTGTGACAGCACCTGCAGACTCTGTTCCCAGTTCTCAGAGAGAACCCTCCTGTCTGGGGAGCCGCGCTTTGCAGAGTGAAGGGCAGAAAGAAACCGGAGTCCCGCAGTTCAGCGTGTCGACTTTCACTTCATCACTAGTTTCCCCTCGTGTCCTCACCCTCAGCTGTGCCTGCTGCCCAGAACCCACACATCATCGTATTCTCTAGCATAGTAAGTGGTCAACAAGTATTTACTAAAAAAGTACACTCAGTGGATACAGACATGATTTAAAAATTGGGATCTTTAGATTCTATAGTTTCAGAGCTTAATGAAGTCACCTAGAACTACTTTAGCAATATTCTAAAAAGTAAGCTCTCAGAAACAGAAACACCTAATTTGGAACCCAATTATGATGTTTCAAACCAAGTCCTTTATTGCAAAAATTTTACTGTGATTCTGTAGCCTGTACCAGTAATTTCTCAGATAGTAATGAATTGGCATTCATAATTACTTAGTTATCCCGAATAACTATTAGTGTAAAAATAAAATTTTTATTACAACTGCTACAAAAGTATTTCATTACAACTAACAGATGTACAATTTTAAATGTCATTAAATGTACTTATAATATCGAACAAACTCTAATCAATACTAAAAACGCAAAATCCTCCATATTTAAAATCTGCATATGAGCTATTACATTTTAGTTCATATGAGAAAAAACAAAAACCCAGTAAGATTATTAAAGAATTAAGTCTAGTAGATTCCTCTCTTTCTTGTCAAAGAATTCAAAGGGCCATGACAGCATGCCACGTCCTACTCTGTAATTACCGTGTAATTAACTGTATGTGCTTTGTTTCCTATTCTCTATCGGCTACCACCTCAGCCAGACTTCTCCTAAAGTCCCGGATGGATTATTTAAATTCGTTAGTTGTAATTGATGGGGAAAGTTAAATGCATAGTTTTGTTTTGTTTTATACCGGAGAGTTCTGATATATTCATCAAAGATTTACTGCAGCCCAGACCGGTTTGGCTCAGTGGATAGAGCGTCAGCCTGCGGACTGGACTGAAAGGTCCCAGGTTCGATTCTGGTTGGGGGCATGTACTTGGCTTTCGGGCAAAACTCCAGTAGGGGGCGTGCAGGAGGCGGCTGATCGATATCTCTCTCTCATTGATGTTTCTGACTTTCTATCCCTCTCCCTTCCTCTCTGTAAAAAAATCAATAAAATATCTTAAAAAAAAAAAAAAAAGATTTACTGCAATTTTAACATGATGGTTCCATGGTGATTTTAAACTAAAAATCTTTATAGTCATCCACGCCAAATGCTCCTTGAGGCAAATCTGCACCAAGATCCATAATCCATATGGTCCTGTCCTATTAAATGCTTCTTCTCTATAGCTAATGTTTCATCACTGTTTATATTGTCATTACTGGCTTTAAATTAAAACATCATACTCACTTCATCAGCCACAAACTCCTTACTGAGACCAAAATCTGTCAGCACCACATGGCCATTAGAATCAAGCAGAATATTCTCAAGCTTAATGTCACGGTATATAATCCCCAACTGTAAAAACAAATAAATATGCATTTAAAAATAAGTCTTGCTTATCTACCTTAAAGACAGACAGACAGACATGCATTCTCAGGGTGTTAGAATGGGGCCTGGTCACCAAACAGGACAAATGTAAGTCCCTCCATCTCGGTCTCATCCTCAGGGTTTCCGGGGTCCCTCCCACAGGCCTCCCTTCTCTGTGTAGTGAGGGTCTATCCCTGCTGGACCCTCTGTGGCGTCTCCCCAGTGGCCGCTGCTGCTTCCTGTTTCTATTGTCACAGCTCCCCTCCTCACCCCAGGTGATGTGTGGGTGCTCCCCTCCTCACCCCAGGTGATGTGTGGGTGCCTTTTTAGCCAGTTCGTGTCCTTCACCTCCCTAATGGCGTCAGCAGGTTCCAGACTAACCGGATCTCACAGTGGTCACTCCTTTGATTTTATTCCCACAGTTCTTCCAAATAAACTCCCATTTTTGTCTCTTTCTGGGAAAATCAGTGCTGGCAGCTATATCAAGACTAATAAAACTGGCTCTGTGTTATACTTCTTTGTATGTACCTTTTTGGGGTAGGAAGATTAAGAGAAACTTAATCTGACCTGCTAGATTATTTCCACTCTATCAAGTACATTTATATTCAGTATTCATCATGTTCTCTTATCTCTGTGTTTCTGATTACCCTGTTTTAATGATAACGAATGTTCATGGATTTTCCTTTCATGAGCAAAATTGAGGCTTTCACACAAATTAAACTCATTTTACTAAGCTTTCCTGTCAGAGCTCTGTATTTTGTTAGTTTTTGCTCAGGAATTTATGGCCATCTCCACCATCAGTTTCATGCCATAAAAACTACAACCAATACCCCTAAAACATAAAACACAAAGATCTTTTCTGCCTAGTCCTGGGCCCAATCTGGTTCATGTATAGAAAGATGTCCTTCATGAAACTGCTCTATTTTGTGTGTATATAATACACCCCATTTTTAAGTGTGTAGGCACTAAGTGAAACTTTATTTTCAGAAGTAATTCGGAAGCCTTTTTAAAAACTCTGTAATAGCGGAAACTGGTTTGGCTCAGTGGATAGAGCGTTGGCTTGTGGACTGAAAGGTCCCAGGTTCGATTCTGATCAAGGGCATGTACCTTGGTTGTGGGCACATCTCCAGTAGGAGGCGTGCAGGAGGCAGCTGATTGATGTCTTTCTCTCATTGATGTTTCTAACTCTCTATCCCTCTCCCTTCCTCTCTGTAAAAAAATCAATAAAAAATAAAAACTCTGTAATAGCTAAATATCTTGCTGAAAGTTTACTATAAAAGTTTACTTCAGTGCTACTGGATAACTCTCCCTCTTTTAATAAAATCCCTATCATTTGAGAGAGAGAGAAAAAAGATGTCCTAACTACTTTATATCCCGCAAAAATAATCGCAGGCATAAAGCTTGTCAGCAAACCAACAAATCTGCCAAAGGATCAGAGAAGCCAGCTCCCATCACGTCAGCTCAGCTCCCGCCCTCCCTTCATGCTCCTCTCCCCTCTCTCCAGGGCACTTCGCCCAAATCCTTCTCTTTTTCCCCTGTTCTTACATGTTTTTCATTCAGCCTCCCCACCCCCCACTTGATTCCTATTCTGAACCCCATCTCCCTCCACCTGCTCAGCCTCATTTCTCTTCTGGGCCAGATGAGCTAGATCTACCTTTTTCCTAATTCCTTCACTTCTTTTCTTACAAATCCTCATCATTTCTTCTCAGATCCTCTGCCATCCATTGCCACCGTCTTGCCATTTTAACCTCCCTGCCCCTTTAAAAATTCCATCCTTGGTCCCGTCTTTTCCTTCGATTCTCTCCATTCTTTTCTATGGTCACCTGTCATCTAGTGTGGGATGTGAATACGAAACAAAGAAGAAGAGTGGCTTGATGCTGTGCCCACATCATCCTAATTCAGTGACTCAGCCATGCCAGGCTCCTTGCAGCCCCACAGGCCTTGGGTAAAAATTGCTCTAGTGCTTTCTATGTCTGAGGCACAGGTTCATCAACATAATAACGGCTGCCACAATAATTCTTCCTCAATAAGTGAAAAAAAAGTTTTAGGTCAAAGTTTCTTGGATCGAGATCAATAGTATCTGAGACAA
Source organism: Lasiurus borealis (assembly GCA_004026805.1). Lineage (NCBI taxonomy): Eukaryota > Metazoa > Chordata > Mammalia > Chiroptera > Vespertilionidae > Lasiurus > Lasiurus borealis. The sequence continues at coordinate 70,537 of PVJN01002504.1, forward strand.
TGATTTTAACAGCTTAAACTCATTTTATAGAGCTCAAACTGCATCACATACATGAATTCCATGTAATGTTTTTAGTAATTAAGTTCATGCTCCATGAAGGGGTGTGTGAGAAAGGGTCTCAGAAATAAAACAATGAAAAAAACAACCGAGGGTGGGAGAGTGAGAAAGATGGGTAGCACGGATAGATGCTTCTTTCAAATAACTCATCTTCTCCAACCTCAGCAGGAAATATACTGTGAAGATGTAAAGGGAAGTGAGTCTCTACTAAGGAAATATGTATTATGACTTCTGGCTTTAGTGAAAAGGTTATTAAGAATGTGATAACTATGTATGATGCCAGGTAGGTACTGGAAATATTGGGAGAATACTTTGTAAAGTATATTATTGTTTAATCACTATGCTATACACCTGAAACTAATACAAAATATTTAAGAATAAAAAATTTTGCCAAGACCGGTTTGGCTCAGTGGATAGAGCGTCGGCCTGTGGATTGAAAGGTCCCAGGTTCGATTCCGGTCGGGGGCATGTACCTTGCTTGCGGGCACAACTCCAGTAGGGGTCATGCAAGAGGTGGCTGATCGATGTCTCTTTCTCATTGATGTTTCTGACTTTGTATCCCTCTCTCTTCCTCTCTGTAAAAAATCAATAAAATACATTAAAAAAAAGAATAAAAAATTTTATTTTGATGATACTTTGTAATAAGCATTAGGATTTTTCATAAAAAAAAATAAAGACAGAATATTGCTCAGGCTCTGCATTTTAAATCTGCAGCACAGGAACTACTAAAGAAAGCACATTTTTAAAAGGAGAACTGTAGCCTGGCCTGTGGGGCTCAGTGTTTGAGCACCGACCTATCAATCAGGAGGTTATGGGTTCGATTCCTGGTCAGGGCACAGGCCCAGGTTGGGATGTGGACTCGGCCACTACTGGGGGACATGCAAGAGGCAGCTGATCGATGATACTCGCTCATCATTGATGTTTCTATCTCTCTCTCCCTTTCCCTTCCTCTCTGAAATCAATACAAATATGTTTTAAAAAGTGAGAACTATGAAAATGAGAAACCAGGGTAACGGTCTACAAGCGCGCATTCATAATCACCACCACGACAAGGACACGTAAACACACGAGCTATCTTAGCTCCATCGTGACTCTGGTTAGTAGATTTTTCAGAGAGAGAAACCCCAGCGCTGAGCGTCTTACCTTGTGGAGATGTTCGAGGGCGAGCACAATCTCTCCGATATAGATCTGCACCTCGTGCTCTCTGAAACGCTCTCTTTGAGAAAGATGAGTAAAAAGTTCTCCACCATTTATATAATCTAAAAACGAAATATAGTGTTCTGTCTTTGACTTGTGTTCATAAACTAAAGCAAGAGTTTCCTTTATCAATGTGGATTAAACAGCAGGCACTGACTTTAATATATGATTTTTGGACTAATTCTTAGTATAGAGCTTCATATGGAATATATTACTAAATTCATATACAATAGTTTCATAAGATAATGACTAGCCTGAACTACAAGCAAATGAATTTGCATAGCGCACTACCATTAAAACTATTACAAGAATTCTACATATATTTACAGTTTCTCAAATACAGCATATCAGATCCCTCAGCCATCACCAACGACTATAGAAAAATCTGTCACTTCAACAACTATAGTAAAAAATGAACAGAACAGAACAAGACACAAAGGAAAATCCCAGCTTTCCTTTGAACAGGCACTATTTTTAGGCCAATTCCCTCATTTCCAGGATTCCCTATACACCCTTCCAAAAATGTATATGAGGTGGCAGATAGCTTTCCTATTGCTCCTCAAAGCCCCAAAATAAAAGGAGCATTACATGGCCCGATCAAAACACCTGACGCTAATTCCTACTCCATTCCCCTTTCAACTGGCCCTATTCATCTCAAGAGGAATCTATAGATGTAAAAGCCAAGCAACCAGAATGCAGGAACAACCGGTTGCTTTGATGGGCACTGAGGCCCCGATTGGGCACCGCCCCCTTTGGGGGCTGGGCCGGTTGGCCAACCCCCTTATTGACCCTCCCCCTTGGTCCTGCCTGATCAACCCCAATTGGGGCAGGCGGCAGGATCTTACCCATGCACGAATTCGTGCACCAGGCCTTTAGTAATGAAATCAGAGACAAAAAGGCTACAGTGAGAAATAAATAAGGAAACAACAATAAAAAACACAATTATATTCATAACTGGCTCTAAGAAGACATTTATTGGTATACTGATAAGAGTTTCATCAAAAACTAACCACTGCCACCTTAACACACATTTCTGTGTGAGAAACAATGTAAACATAGAAAATAGTCAGATACAATTTAAAGCTTTTCTCCTAAAATAATAATAATAATAATAATAATAATAATAATAATTGAAAAGCATGTATCAGTGTATCCATTTGTTGAGTTCACCAAAATCTGATAAAAGTACAAAGCAAAATCTTGGCAAACTCACAAATTTTTGTTTTACCTTGCCCGTTTCACTTTACATTCCAAAAAGCAGATACAACAGCAATGGCTGGTTGTTTTTGCAATGTGTTTTACAAAGCACATGCCAGTAAAAAGCATTATCCTCTAAGGCTGCATCTTGCAAGAGGTTTTAATTATAGCTTAGCACAAAGCTAGTATTAGAAGGGTGTAAAGGAACACAGCATTCCTGCAAACCGACAGATTTTTTTTCTACCTTTAAGTAGTCACTTAAACCTAATATGGTATTTATGCATAAATACTATGATTTACTTTTGACTCTGGCAATCTGATTCTTACTCGTAAGACACGGCTCTTCTAGAATTTTGATTAAAATCTTGTGGCGGTTACTAAGTCCCTGTACCTGGGGAGAAAATGAACTCAGCTACTGGCTACTTAGATTCTTGCACCCTCCACTGCTGAGGAGTCCGGTAGTGGACACACAGTTCTGAACTACCTCACCCATGGGTGCCCTCTTCACAGGTAAGTTTTGGAGGTCTCACTAGAATGTCACAGTTCTCAATAGCAGACATCCGGGACAGGAGCTGGGGGAAGTTATATTGAGATATTGTTTTGATGGCCACAGTAAACAATGTGCCCATCTTTTTTTGGAGAAGGTGCCAAGCTAAAAGGAACACTGACATATTTATGGCCCAGAATTGCAGAGGGAATTTATGTCTTACAGGAGTGAACCCAGGGTGGTTCTCTCATTAAAGGACTTGGCCTTGCCTACAGGAATATCTACACTCTTTTCTAAGGGGTTGTCACCTTAACCTGCCTGCCTGTTAGAGCAGAAGCATCTGAATTTGGCAACCTAGGAGAGCTACATTCTAAATTCTTGCCAGAGATTAGAACCTCAAAGTATCTGCAGTCCAAATCTCATCAAATGTTCAGTCATGAGAAATAATACACACACACGTATGAAGGGCAATATATGCAATCTGTATGTCTTTCTGGATATGCCGCAATGGCTGGAGCAAAGTCAGAGCAGGAGAAAGCTACAACTCTAATGCTGCTTTGTAAAAATATACTTTAATCTTGTATCACAGGCTAGCATTCGAGGGACAGTGGCATGAAACCTGGCATTAGTGTAGGAGGGCTGGTGAAAACTCCTTTATATCTGGGCACTATTAGTTTTCTGGGTCCTTAAACTTGGGTTTTTAAGAAAATGTATTTTGGTGGAGTTTCAAGCTTACAAAAATATTTGCAAAAACAATACAAGAAATCTCCATATTCCCATTATGCATTGTTTTATTTTGCTTCGCTTGCTTTAGCAGTCTCTCTGTTTTTACATATGTGCGTGTTTTTCCTTTGCTGTTGAAAGTAAGCTGGAGACATCATGTTCCTATCCCTAAATTCTTTTCCTAAGAAAAAGAACATCCTTTCATATAAACAGAGTACAACCGTCAATGTCAGAAACTGTAACTATGATTAAAAAAAATCTAATTTACACTCCCTAGTCGAATGTTGTCATCGCCCCAATGGCTGCTCTTTGTAGCTACTTTTTTCCAGTGTTTACGGTCCCACTGGCTACCACAGCTCTTTTGTATGGAACTCTCTGTCTTTCTTCCTTGACCTTGACATTTTGAAGAGGCTAGGCCAGTTGTTCTGAGGGCCAACCTTCAATTTGGGTTTTACCTAATGTTTTCTTAGGATTAAATGCATGCTAAGAACATCAATGAGATGGTTATTGCCTTAATCTACCTGCCTGTGAAATATACCAGAAAGTTGCCCTGACCAAGGTTTGGCTCAGTGGATGGAGCATCTGCCTGTGGACTGAAGGGTCCCAGGTTCGATTCTGGTCAAGGGCATATATCTTGGTTGTGGGCACATCCCCAGTGGGGGATGTGCAGGAGGCAGCTGATGGATGTTTCTCTCTTATTGATGTTTCTCTCTATCCCTCTTCCTCTTTGTAAAAAATCAATAAGATATATTAAAAAATATATATCAGGAAGCATGTGATGTTAATTTTTCCAGTATTGGTGTTAATCCCGATCATGTCATTAATGTGGAATCACTAAGGTGGTATCTGCCAGGTTTCTCCACTATGAAGTTACTGAGTTTCCCTGTGTGATTTGTGGGGAGACGAATTAAAACTGTAAAAATACTCTGTTCCTCATCCAACTGGCACCCCTCCGTTTGAGAATCCAACGGTGACTTTCTAACCCCACCGTCCTTCTCTATGTCAGTTGGCATTTTCCCTTCACCTCGTTTATTGCACTTTCTGACTTGGTGCCACAAGATGTGCCAGTTTCCTCTTGTATGTTTTCTAGGCTTCGTTTGAATGCAGCCACCAGTACGGCCCACTTTCTGCCATGGGCGGTACTCAACACTTCACAGGTGTCAGAATTTACCACAGGGACCTTAACCAAGACCGGAACACGGAGGCCTTATGGGAGCGGCTCTCACACCCTATGTGGCTTTCAAAGTCCCTGGTTACAACAGAGCTGGAGGTTTTAACAGCCCCTCCCCTCACTTCCTCTTCCCCCGGAAAAGAAAGTCCTTGCTCTCTCTTCTTGCACTTGTCTTGCCTGGCTGTACACACCACACTGCAATCCTTTCTTTCCCGCCAGTAAATACTTTCTGACAGAATTCCTACACCGTTTTTTGTTTCCAGTCAACACATGCATAATCTCATTTAAACTAAACAACTCCAGACAGATGGGAAAGCAAAGGGGCAGAGAGTAACTGACTTGTCTGTTAGGAATCACTGAAACCCAGAGTTGAGCGCAAGCTGGCACGAAAGCACAGAACAGGGAAAGAAAACCGCAGGTGCACGGAAGAGAGGGGGTTATTCAGATTGGTTGGAGAACAGGCATCAGAGCACACCGTGGGAGACGGGATGAAAAAGGCTGAGGCTGGAGTGTAGGTTATATCTTCTTCAAGTAAAATGGGAGGCTCTAAGCAGTGAATGACCCAATCATGGCTATGTGTTAAGAAAAGTAATTAAATTGTAATGTTAATTATAACCTGAAAGGATCAAGAGAGGTCAAAAACTGAACATCACCACCATCTAATTCTCTGCTCTTACAAATAACGATGCTCTTCCTGATGCACCAAAGAGGACAATATACATAGGGAAATGAAGTCACGTGGTTCTTCCAAACACCAGCTATGAGATCTTGGCTACCTCTCCTGACTCCCTGAGCCCAGGGTTCCTCATAATTAAATGAAGATGGTAATCCATGCCTTGAAGGGTTGCTTGCAAAGACGGAATGGAATCATGTACAGAAAATGCCAAGAGTGGTGCCTGACAGCAAATGAGTACTATAAAGCTAAATAATACGGTGAAAAGTACTTGCTACCTTCCTCTCAAACTCCCCTGTAGCTCTGGAATCCGGGATTTTCTGGCCCTCAACCCACTTTACTTCATACTGGCATTCTCATTCTTGTAATAATTTGTACAATAATAAACAAGAAAACAATGCCATAACCATCTCCCTTCCACATACATTTTGTCCACTTGGGCAGGTAGAGATTAGCAGGACAGATTCCTAAAACTGGATTATTGAGTTACAACATATGTACGTATCAAATCTTGATAACTGTTGCAATTTTTAATAAATGTTTTCCTCTAAATGGCTATAGTCATCTATATACAACAGTGAATAAATGCCTTTTAAAAATGTTTCCACCAACTCATTATCATTATCTTTCATCTTTACTACTTTGACAGGCATTTCCAGGATACAAAAATTCTAAAGTTGCAAAAGAAAGAAGAGAGAAAGAAAATATATTAAGCAGTCGAATTTGATATATTTTCAGTGGAAGTAAAGACATAGCTAAAGAACAGAAGGGGACCGTACATCTATAGTCCACATTCATGACAATGATAAATAAACAAATAATCTGATACGATCTCAGAGGCTGTGAGGCACATTTCATCATACGACTCTTCCAAAAAAGCTATCAGTTTATAATTATACTAGAGGCCTGGTGCATGAAATTCATGCCCCCTCCCAGGGGTAGGTATCCTTCAGCCAAGCCTGCACCCTCTCCAATCTGGGACCCCTCGAGGGATGTCTGACTGCCTGTTTAGGCCTGATCCCAATTGGACCTAAATGGGCAGTCAGACATCCTTCTCACAATCCAGGACTGCTGGCTCCCAACTGCTCGCCTGCCTTCCTGATTGCCCCTAACTGCTTCTGCCTGCCAGCCTGATCACCGCCTGACCACTCTCCTGCCAGCCTGATTGTTGCCTAACTGCTCCCCTGCCAGTCTGTTTCCCCCTAACTGCCCTCCCCTGTGGACCTGGTCACCCCTAACTGTCCTCCCCTGCAGGCCTGGGCCCCCCAACTTCTCTCCCCTGCAAGCCTGGGTCCGCCCCAACTGCCCTTCCCTGCAGGCCCAGTCACCCCCAACTTCCCTCCTCTTGCCAGCCTGGTCACCCCTAATTTCCCTCTCCTGCAGGCTTGATCAACCCCAACTGCCCTCCCTTGCAGGCCTGGTCCCTCCCAATTGCCCTTGCTGCTGGCCATCTTGTGGTGGCGATCTTGTGTCCACATGGGGGCAGTCATCTTGTGTATTGGAATGATGGTCAATCTGCATATTACTCTTTTATTAGATAGGACAGAGGCCTGGTGCACGGGTGGAGGGCAGCTGGTTTGCCCTGAAGGACATCCCAGATCAGGGTGAGGGTTCCCTTGGGGCGTCGGGCCACCTAGGCGAGGGGCCTGAGGTGGTTTGCAGGCTGGCCACACACACCCCCGGCGACCCAAGCAGAGGCCCTAGTATCTGGGACTTATTTGTCTTCTACAATTGAAACTTTTCAGCCTGGAGCAGAGCTAAGCCTTTTGCTCGCTATGTGGTGGCAGCCATTTCTGTTAGAATTTATTTATCTTGTGTTGCCTGAAGTGGAGGCCTGGGCTGGCTAGGGTGTGTGGGAAGCTTGGCTTCCTCTATCGCCAGGGCAACCCAAGCCTCCCTCTTGCACTCTCTATGGCAGTAGCCATCTTGGTTGTGTTCATTTGCATACTCACTCCTGATTGGCTTGTGGGTATAGCAGAAGTATGATCAATTTGCATATTATTCTTTTATTAGATAGGCTTGAGATTTGCTTGCAGTCCATACAATGGAATATCTTACTATGATGCTTGCATGGACTATTGGTTTCTTGATTAAATTAAAAATGTTTTTGTTATATGAAAATGATTATATCTCAACACTTGTGTTTTGCTAACTGATCTTCTTTAAACAGAGAATGGCTCATACCTTATATCTATAAAATGAATAGAAATAATTCCAATTGCCACCTAAGATTGTCATGATGATTAAATAACAATTTAATTGAAGGTTAATCCTGAGCCAGACAAACACTAAGCACTAATTACATGGTGACTATAACTATTATTACTGATAATTGTTGCAAATGTAGACATAAATTACAATTTATAGAATTGAAAAACATTGCTAAGTTCAATTGCAATGATTTTAAAATAAAATTCAAATTTATAACATTTTGACTTAAACCATTCTCTCAATATAAGCATAAATTTAAGGTTTTCTATAAAGTTGTATTAGGGTCTAATTAATTTTAATCAGTAGTAAGTTAAAGAAATTTCCTTATATAATTGATATTTTAATGCAATACTTAAGATATCTGGTTTTTATTCAAATGCAATTAACTTGCTTTTAAAGATTTTTATGTGACAGTAGCTGGAGTACCAGATGCAGCACTCTGATGCTGTGTCTCAGAAGCATAAAAATAACACAGAAATCACACAAATAATGTGAAATTTCAAAAACACACTATCTCTCTGATTTTCAAACACTACCATCCTTTCTAAATCCAGTATGTCCCGTCCTTTCTCTCCGCTTCCTTCAATGGCAAAACTTCTTTAAAGAGTGGTCTGCATGTCTCATCTGATTACTTCCTTACTTACCCTCTGTTCACTTCCTATTGCTGCTGCGACAAATGACTACAAACTTGGTGGCTTAAAGCAACACAAATGTATTATTTTATGCTGTAGATTAGAAGTGTGATACGCATGTCACCAGGATAAAACCAGGATGCAGCAGAGCTGCATTTATTCTGGACGCTCTAAGAGGAAGTCTATTTTCTTGCCTTTTCCATCTTTAAGAGGCTGCCTGCACTCCTTGGCTCTTGGCCCCTTCCTCCATCTTCAAAGTCAGCAATGGTGGTTGAGACACTTCTCATATTGCATCATTCTGACCTCTTCTGTGGTAGCATCTCCATCTGACTCTCCTCTCTGCCTTTCTCTTCTTTCACTTTGAAGGACCACTGTGATTACATTGGGTTCACTCAGATAATCCAGGATAATCTCTTTCTTGTTAGGTGGTCAAATGACTAGCAATTTTAATTCCACCTGCAACCTTAATTTTCATTTGTCATGTAACCCAACGTATTCATAGGTTCTAAGAATTAGGATTACAATACCAGATTCTTTATTCTTCCCTTAAAAAAAATAAGAACATATGTTGTTAGGTAGTTAGTTTCAGCTGCTCAAAACCTCTACCTCTCTGACTTAATGTTGAGTCAGAAGCCTCTCCATTTTCATAGTTTTCTGTTTCTATTCACAGGTGAAGAAGCTGAAATACACTAGAGATACTGAGTTCAAAACTCCAGACATTACCTGAAGAGCAGTTTTTCATTAAGGATGCAAAAGAATAACATGGAAAGAGCTGGTTGACTTTCAAAGACTAGGTCTCGTTCATGCAAGTTCATGGAAATCAGCTGACAGGAGAGGAAGTAGCAGAGTGAACTGACAGAAAGAAGAGCTAAAAGCTACCTCTTGCTTTCAAGGAAAGAGTCTCTCTTCTGCTTTCACTCTTCAAACACCTACATACTGACTTCCAGTAACACCCTGACTGACCTCAGGTCATCTAACATTTGTATCACCAATCTTCGCAGTTACAATTTCTCTCTCTCAGATTTCTTCCTATGGTGGCACCTTCCAAAGAGCTCTTATTAGCCCGAATTTCCTCCAGATCCGACCCCACCTCCACCCACGTGCACAAGTTACTCGGTCTTCTTTTATTTTTCTCTTCCTTCAGACATGCCTCACATATATTCATTTCCACACTTGCGTTCTCATTTGCACCCCCCCCTCCTCCTTCGGACCGCCTAAATCTCTCGATTGCTCCTTTATCTTGTCTTGTATCTAAAGTAGTCTCTTCGCTAGCAACTACTTGAATGTCCCAACACCTGCACAGTTAAAGTTTATCTCAAAGGACGCCTTAGATAAACACCCCAGATCTTTCCCAGGGATCTGCTTGGAACAATCCCTAATGTAGCCAATTTTTTCAACCCTTCGGGCTCTCCAAATCCCTAACTACTAAGTATGTTCTAAGCAGCCCAACCGTAATCAGAGACTCTTGTGGCCTTCGCAGTAGCAGCCTTAATCACAGTTGTTACAGAATTATTACCATTATCGCCAACCAGACCGGGACCACTTCTCAAGTCTAAGATCCTTATTTTTAAGAAGTCCCTCAATCAAACAGGGCAAAATCGCTGCCATAGCTAAGCATGTCTTGCTGCAAGCAGCTTAGCTAAAGGAAAGGGCCTCAAAATGTACAATACAACCTCTATCACTAGCTCCTCTCCTCACACCTTGGCTTATACTGTTTTATTATTACTCATCTTTAACCATTGCTTGTTATGTTTCACATCCTCCCATTTAGAAGCCTTAAAGCTACAAATGGTCCTCCACCTGGAACCACAGACCAAGGCCACTACATCCGTCATCCGTGGACCCTTCGTTAGCCCTCTTCCGACAGGACCGACTCCTGCCCCGAACTACGACCCCTTTCCAGCAGGAAGCGGTCAGACAGACCGGCATGCACTGTCCCCAATGGCAGCTGGGGTTTCCTAACTGGAGGAAGGTAAAGGGAAGGAAGGAAGCCCTTCCTCCAGAAGAAGGAGAAGAAAGTCCAAAGGAAATAGGAAAACAATAAGGAAGGAGGGGGAGAGAGCTGATTAATCTGATAGTTTCAACAGTCGTAGATCAGCAGGAGTTTTGACAGAATTACCACTAACAGAGATCAGAGAACACCAAAAAAAAAAATTTTTTTTTACAGACTTTTTTCCACATAGAATTCCTTCCCATTGTTAGTTGAAATGAATGCACTTTTAAGGAAACAGAAGAGGCGAAAATATTTTTATATTTCTTATGTAACCATGCAGAGGTACAGAAACAGTTGTAAAAGGAGGTAAAGGTGTCCATGTTATAAGACTTGGAAAGGCTAAAAATATATACGGGAGAAAATCCACCAGTTATATGATGCCATTACATAAACTAAAATAGAGCCTAAAAAGATATTAATGATATAGAATTTTCTTTTTCTAACGTGACTTGTAACAAATGGGTCTACAGGACGGGTCAACGAATTACAGCTAAATCTAGACCCCTGGTGGCGAGTGCTGACTTAGAGGAGAGCAGAAACAGTGTAAAAGAATGGAAGGCAATTACCACTGGATGAAGCACATTGCGGGAACAACCACACACCCCTGGTCCTGATAGAAACGCAATATTCCACATCTGGCAACTGTCAAAGGCAAACATCTGTCAAGGCAATACTAACATTAAACAATCGTATCAATTTGAGAAGCCTGTGCCAATAGGGCCGATTTTATCGTGAAAGAACAAGGCTGGTCAAACATCTAGTGAGCCACGAATCCCAGGAGGAGCGTGACAGCGACCGAGAACTGAATCTCCACGTCTGCTCCCACAATATCTCAGAGAACAGCGAGAATGACCGTAAACTGCCATGATCTACATTTTTAGCAAAACTGAGAGACAAGTAAAACCCAACCACAGCAAACAGCGTGCTGTGGAAAGGCTCAGAAACAACCTAGGTGTCCACTGGCGAACGAATGGTTAAAGAAAATGTGATACATATAGAACAGGGAATTATTCATCAGTCCTAAAGAAGAATGAAATCTTGCCACTTGCTGATGGGGAAAAATAGACATTTGGGGGGGTTAGCAATCTGAATCTAGTCACTGCCCCTTTAATTGTCTGGTCCTGCAAGACTTGTTTACTTCCCTTTAGAGAGGCCATAAACCATGCGAAGTTATCAGTGCTGGCACCAGGCAGGCCTTTGGTCGAGGTCTCAAAGCCCCAGCACAAGGGGCTCTTTAAGAACTTGCAAAGGGGACTGGAAAACCCCATATTTGGGAGACAAAGGACTGGGAAAGATATAAAAAAGGATAGCTTCCTCCATGTTGTTGCTCAGAAGCTGAAAGACATTTTTTTCTCTGAGCCTGCTGGCGTGATAACCAAGTGTAACCCCATTCCTCTCAGTGTGGCTTGGTTTTCCTCTGGTCTTCTGTGACACTGCGACAACGCAGGTGTGTTCTGAGGGCACTGTGCCACGTGAAATAAGTCAGACTGAGAAAAGGCAGATACCATATGCTCTCACTTACGTGTGAAATCTTAAAAAAGCCAACACGCTCACAGATACAGAGAAGAGACTGGTGGATGTCGGAAGTGAGGGGAAGAGGCAAAATGGGTGAAAGAGTCAAAAGGTACAAACTTCCACTTACAAAGTAGTTAGGTCATGCGGATGTAATGTGTATAGTGACTACAGTTAATACTGAAAGCTAAGTGCAGTATGAAAGTTAAGACTAAATCCTCAGAGTTCTCATCACAACAGCAACAAGAAAATACTGTAACTCTATGGTAACAGATGTTGACCTGACTTACTTTTCAATATATTCAAATATCGAATCATTATGTTTTACACTTGAAACTAATGTGATGATGTTTGTCAATTATTCCTCAATTTTTTAAAATCATTTTTTAAGAAGGAAAAAAAAACGAAGTCTATTTCTTCACCCATTAAGTCTCGGCTGGCCTTGTGTTAGAAACGAGGCTGGAGGCGTTCGAGTCCCCAGGAGGACGCGCAGCCCCCCTCTGCCCCGCTGACAGTCTTCGCGAGCTGCCCAGAGACTGCCATGCCCAGGAGAAGCTGGTCTGCTGCGTGGAGGGTGAGGGGCCACGTGGAGAAGGAGATGCCCCAGCCAGCAGCCAGCACCCACTGTCAGACCCGAGAGCAGAACCATCTTGGCCCTTCAATCCCAGACCACTCTCCAGCTGACGGCCACATGGGTGAGTCCAGGCTAAACCAGCAGCGATCTGTCCAGCAGACCCACAGAATCATGAGACATCACTCATTATTTGAACAACTACACTTAAGAGTGGTTTGTTATCCGGCAATAAATAACTTGTACCATTGGGTATTAAGAAATAAAAATGCATGAAACAGGAAAGGTAGACATTAACTGGGAAAAAAAATCTGGTTACAAATTTTGGTAAGATATTCATACATGCAGACACACACACAAAAAGAGCTAGATGCACATCTACTAATTAATAACAGAGGGAAATAGAATAAGGTTAATTCTAAAAAAAATCTTTTACATGCATATAGATGCCTTTGTAGAAATAAAATAGTTTTTTAAAATATCGTATTTGCTACAAAGGTCTGTAGAGTTTTTATTTTTTCATCAGACAAAAAGATCAGCTGGTTCCCAGTAGTATCTAAATTCTCGCTATTAACCTCTAATATTACACAAACCTGAACAAGGTCAGTTTATCAGTCTACCTTTAGAGACAGTTACAGGCTGAACTGTCCTCCTGTCCCCAAATTTCACCCATGGAAGCCCCAACCCCAGGACCTCAGAGTGTGACTGTTTTTAGAGACAAGCCTTTAAAGAGGTAATCAGGTTACTAAAATGAGGCCCTGAGGGCAGGCCCTATCCTACCGGACTGACGTCCTCATCAGAGGAACTCCGGACACAAAAGCAACACTAGGGGTCTGAGTGCACCGAAGACCCCCCAAGTGAAGAGGCAGCGAGAGGTGGCCGTCGCGAGTCACGGGGGGAACCCTGAAACAGACCCTTTCCTTGTGGTCCTCAAAAGAAACCTGCCCTGCGCACTCGCTCTTGGACTTCCGGCCGCCAGACTGTGAGGAAATGAATTTCTGCTGCTTAGCCACTCATGGTGATATTCTGTTATGACAGCCCTAGCAGGCTACCTAATATACTTGGAAAAGTGACCTACTGTGTCTTCTAAGCACAACAACAACAAAAAACCCACAAAAATAGTGTATAATAAAGTCCTATTCTAGATTTCTGGCCATTTTTCTCTTTAAAGTAAAATAACAACTATAAGCATACACAAAAATAAATTATATTAAACTTTATTAACCAATGTCGCCGCAGTGAATTTAATAAAAAGAAATGATATTAAACAATTTCGTGGATAGGAGGAGGGGCATGTTTTCTGAGTGCGCTGCCTCGCTCACAATGGAACATGTCTATTCGCATTCTACTCCTGAGCCGGCACAAGAAAAGGGTTTTCTTGTTTTGTTTGTATTTATTAATGGGCCACTGGCAAAGAACAAAATTACTGGAGAACCAAGAACTAGAAAGCAACATTATAAAGGACTATTGTTTTTTAATCAAATGCAAAATATTTCATTCACATGCTTTTACATTAAAAACATTCTTTATAAAGACTACACTCACTATTTTCAGTAAAGAAACAAAAAATTGAGTGGTTGTGGTAAGAGGACAGAGAAGGCGAAGGGAGAAGCCCTGTGTGGGGGTTGAGTCGGGAGCCGGGGTCTAACATTTCTGAGCTGGTTTGCTGTAAAGGGAAAAGCCTGAACAGGACAATCATTTCGGAACCAGCCCTCAAGGGCTCCTGGGGCTTCTGGGGCATTCTGAAAGGGTGCGGGACAGACACAAACTGGCAGGGCGTGGGGCCCTGGAGCTCAGAGCGAGCAGAGCGCCTCAGTTCTATTTGTTTTCCATTCGAATGTTTGTGCTCTCACTTAGGGAGAGGTTTGTGCTGCTGAAAATGTTTGAAATCATTGTATTAAAATGGGCTGTCCCTATGGCCTAAACATTCAGAAGGAAAGCATTTAAAAATCGGTGAAAACCATAGCTGAGCAGATACGCTCAAGATGCAGAATGAAGGGACACGTGATATTTACTTGCTGGAACAACAGGCAGAGACAGTGAGTGGGGACTTGGACAGGAAAGGACAGGAGAGACGGCAGCCTATGTATACTAATAAAAGGGTAATACGGTAATTAGACCGGCTAGACCGGACATCTTCCGGACATCCTCTGGACAAGGCTGCAGTGGCAGTGAGGGCCAAGAAGGGATGATAATGGCGGCGGCGGCAGCAGCGGGGTAAAGGGGACGGCACCTTCCCCTGATCGGCCCAGTTGCCTCCCGCAGAGGGAGGCCAGACCGCAGCTTAGGCCCGCTCCCCGCACAGGACATCTCCTGAGGGCTCCCAGACTGTGACGGAACCCCCCACTAAGTGTATGAAGTATGAATTTTCATGCACCAGGCCTCTACTCTATCTATATAAAAGCCTAAGCAACCATACAACCGTTCAGCCAGTAGCTATGATGCACAATGACCACCAGGGGCAGACGCTCAGTGCACAGGCATGGAAACATGGAACAGACTGATGAATCTGTGGGAAGGGTAAGGGTAGGAAGAGAGTAACCAAAGATTTTATATGCATACTAGAGGCCCAGAGCACAGATTCATGCACCTGTGGGGTCCCTCGGCCTGGCTGCAGAGATCAGGCGGATTTTACTTATCACGAATCCATGCACTGGGCCTCCAGTATATGTATAAAAGACTCAGGATTGTCCTAGTGGGTTTGGCTCAGTGAACACAGCATTGGCCTGCAGAGTGAAGGGTCTCGGGTTCAATTCCAGTCAAGGGCAGATGCAGAGGTTGTGGGCCCAATCTCAGTGGGGGGCATGCAGGAGGCAGCTGATCAATGATTCTCTTTCATCATTAACGTTTCTCTCTCTCTCTCCCTCTCCTTTCCTCTCTGAAATCAATAAAAATGTATTTTAAAAAAAGGACTCAGGACTGTTAAGTCGACGGTAAGCATTATAAAATGAACCTGAACTGTAACTTCAGGAATCAAATAGTGAATGAATACAATTTAAGGCATCATTAATAAAACTATAATTTCCAAAATGAAAGCATTCAATAAAATTGCCAAATATATATTTAAAAACCTGTTTGTCCTACCAATAATCAAGAGTACAGACAGCACTGTTTGGCAAACTTTCGTATGAATCAGACCTGAGTTCCAGTCTTCACTCTCCAGCTTACACAGCATGCTTAACATAAAAAAATGCAGCTTCCAGAACCTTCCACAGAATGAACGAGGGGATGTGGGCCGTGTTGTTGTGAGGGTTAATGACGCTATGGATAATACTGGCATAGTGCTGGCACACCACAGGCATCAAGGACTGCCAATGCTTACAGAGCATGCTGTGAATTCTGCCTCAACTCATCGCCAGAATAGTTAGAAAACGGAGGATCGAAACACACAAATGCAAGTTATCAGGGAATGGGACTGAAGCTGTAACGGATGGGAGAGTCAGCGATGGCAGAGTGTGGCACTGGAGGCACCGCCCTTCCCTTCTAGCAGGAACGGCAAAGGGCGCGCCTCCGCACAGCAGCCTAGCAGCACGCACAGAGGACATTCCAAAATTTATGTACAGCGCTCCAGGCTTGTTTGGGAAAGGCAAGGACTCAGAAAGTGCCCTTGGGTGAAAATGGGAGCAATTAGAGGGGTGACTGGGTATCTCCTTTCCTTTCTTTTTTTATTTTTTCCCAATTACTGATTTCCATGAATATCCCTTGGTCAGTCCAAACCGGTACCTTCCTGAGAACGCCTGAAGCAGACACTGTGGCCCAGTTCACGGCTCCCTGCCCAGGGAGGCGGATGGCTCAAGTGTCTCCTAAGATTCATAAAGGAGTGTGAAACGGAAGTACCATTCCTGCAGGTTGGGAGGTCCCAAATCCAGAGCAACTCAGGATGTTCACGGAAATGCCGCCACAAAGAGAAAAATGAAAGTCAAAATATTTGTTTCTGCTAAGTTCGAAATATGCTACTACCCTGTGACTGCTTTACAACACAAGATCCTCCTCCCCCGCCCCAATAAAGTGTTTCTGTAAAAAGTCTGAGGACAAAGGACACTCACCTAAAATGAGATGAAGTTTGGTTTCTGTCTGGAAGGCATAGTGCAACGTCACCAGAAACGGCGACTGCCTGATGTGCTCCAGGACCTGTCGCTCCGTCCGCGTGTGCTCCGTGGTCTTGGCTTTTTGGACTATGGTTGCCTTTTTCAAAACCTTCATGGCATACAGCTTCCCAGCGTCATGACCACTTATTTTACGAACGAGAAACACTTTTCCATAAGCTGAGGGGAAAACACAACAATTACAATGCTACCCAGGCAGAATGGCAAGTTACTGGAAGGTGAAAGTTACAATGCACACAAAAGCACGCTGTGAATGAAAAGGTATCCCTAGTGCTGTTTCAGAGACTTCTCTGGTAGATTTCTTCCATTTTATGCCACACCTGTTTCTAACACTCGGTATTTACATTTACATATCTAACCACTGCTGACAAAGTTATGCTTTCACTGTTACTGTAATTCTCTCCTCAATATTTTTAGCTCTAGGGAACTAGCTTTATTATGGCCAATTAACCACAATCCAATTCTACTAGAACATTTTATACCTCAGCTAAAACCTCTAGGTTTTGCTACGGATGTAAATGAATAAAAACAGCTCTTAATGAGGACCACACACACACATACACACACACACACACACACACACACACACACACACACAAAATCAAGTGCCTCAAGTACTCCTCTACACTCATTTTAAAAGTCTAAAGCAGCGGTTCTCAACCTGTGGGTCACAACCCTTTTGAGGGTTGAACGACCCTTTCACAGGGGTCGCCTAAGACCATGGGAAAATGCAGATATTTACATCACGATGCATAACAGTAGCAACATTTCATGGTTGGGGGTCACCACCACATGAGGAACTGTATGCAAGGGTTGCAGCCTTAGGAAGGTTGAGAACCTCTGGTCTAAAGCAATATAAACTCACATTATATACACAAAAGAGAGCTTCAGGTTTAAAAACAAACATTAAAATATCTTACATTTCAAACAATTTTAAAGAAGCCCCTCTACATCCCTGGCAGTAATTTATAGTTTACGAGGGCAACCTCACCACATTCTCCCTAAGTAAGGGCTCAGCTGGGCACATCTCTTAGTGGTACCATCCTCTAGGTGAGGACATGGGGCCCTATGGGCACTGTGCCTCTGGGGCACAGCAGGCATATACATTTGTTTAAAGAAGCGGGGAGAGGGCCGGAAGAGGTGGGAGGAAGGAGGTGGAAGGGCAGATAAAAATACCTTGAGAGAGAAGGGGTAGATCCCAAATTCATCCCTATAAGATATAATAAATGCTCTTCCCTTTTAAAAATGCTGGGATGGTAAAGCCCAATCCCGCTTTTTTTGAAGTTAAACCTTTTCATGAGTCCACTCTGGAGCCAGAGTTATGACCCATACCAGTGCTCCCCTGCTTTGCCCACACCCTCCAGTACTGAGCACGTAATTCTGCTCCACTCCACCCACTGGAATAAGAGAGCTTTAAAGGAAGGGCTCTTGCTGAAACCGGTTTGGCTCAGTGGATAGAGCATAGGTCTGCTGACTGAAAGGTCCCGGGTTCGATTCCGGTCAAGGGCATGTACCTGGGTTGCGGGCACATCCCCAGTAGGGGGCATGCAGGAGGTGGCTGATCAATGTCTCTCTCTCATCAATGTTTCTAACTCTCTATCTCTCTCCCTTCATCCCTGTAAAAAAATCAATAAAATATATTAAAAAAAAAAAAAAAAAGAAGAGCTCTTATACCTGTATGTTATTCAGTTCGGTGCTTCGAGAAGCATTTAGTACAGACACATGATCTAGAAAGGACCAGTGAATGTAATACTCCTGAGAAGCAGGAAAACCATCACTTATTAAGGACCTGTCTCTGCCAGGCTCTGTACAAGCATATTCCATGTATAGAGTCATGTAATCCTCAGAACAGCCAAGGTTCTGCTTTCAGTAATTCCACTTTACAGGTGAGCGAATGGGTTCAGAATAATCAAGGAACTGGCCAAAGACTCGATAAGAAGTGGCCGAAGCCACTCAAATGCAGGAAGTGTTACGCCAGAGACCATGTTCACCATCAATGAATAAAAAATAATCCCTCAACAATACTAGAAATCAGATTCTCTGAATTGTAATAAAATCAGCATCATGAACACATTGTGGAATACAGAAAAAGTTCACAAAATGCTTGTGTCTCATCTTATTACAAAAAAACATAATGACAGATTGAGATTTTAGTAAGTCAGAAGTGAATCACAAGAGAAAACACAACCCTAACAAATTAACCTAAAGTATAAAAATGATAAAGTTCTTCTATTCAGAGTATTGAAAGGAAGGTAAAAAAAACCCCACAAAAACAAGCCGAGACTGATTTGGCTCAGTGGATAGAGCGTCGGCCTGCGGACTGAAAGGTCCCGGGTTCGATTCCGGTCGGGGGCATGTACCTTCCTTGCGGGCACATCTCCAGTGTGGGGTGTGCAGGAGGTGGCTGATCGATGTCTCTCTCTCTCTCTCTCATCGATGTTTCTGACTTTCTATCCCTCTCCCTTCCTCTCTGTGAAAAATCAATAAAATATATTTTTTAAAAAAGTGGAATATAGAATAAAGAATTAAAAAAAAAAAACTTTATGAAAAAGCGTTTATCTTCCATGGAGCAGCCACTTACAAACGCAGGAGAAAGTCTTCAACAGGTACTGAGCTTTTTTATGTCCCGCACACACAGCACCAAACCTAAATTCCAAGCTCCAGGACTGATGCTCTCCTCTCCCTCTGTAAGACACACTGCCACATAAGGAATGCCTCTAACTAGCTCACAGGGCACTCCTGTCCCCACGCAGTTCAGTCATCTGTTTCAATCAGTCACCTATACTCACTGCCCTGCCTGTGGATGCCTGCAGCATCCGTTATTCTTATTATAATATAACTAAATATTACATAACCACTGAAATGTAAATGTGAAAGAAAAGAGAAAATTGAGGTTGAATACTGTGGATGAATTAAATAAAAGCAAGGTATTTCAAAAAAACTGCTGAAAAGTTAGGTGTGGATAAAACAACTAGAAAAGGCTTGAGGGGGGATTATGAAAATCTAAAAGAATTTTGTCCTCAGATTACTTCAAATGTGGGTGCTTCTCACTCCACTTTAAAGAATTCAAAACTTAATTTTAGTGGGGTTTATACAAAATAAACCATCGTTTAAGAACCTAGTCTTGAAGAATGAGTGTTCTGCCTACATCCAAAGACTGGCACGTGAATATTTATCCATTTTAAGTGAAAAGTAGTATGTTCAAAGTGTGTATTTATATATATCCTTTTAAAACTTTTTTTTTCCATTTTACCCAACATTTCTTGATTAACCACAAGTACCAATCATGTCGTGAAAGTTTGCACTATCAAAAGGATCATTCATATTCACCACTGCTGAAATGCATCCCCCTCTCATCCTTCCAGGTAACTGCAGTCTTGTTAAAGGTTGAGTCAGCCATCAACCACACTAGCTGTGCCTCTCAGCTTGCTTTCCCCCTCAATCTGGCAAACACACCTTTTTGCGCTGTCATTGAAATTGTTGATAAAGGTATAACCCTTCCTGTCCAGCAGAATGGCACAGCTGGTTGAGTGTCTTCCTGTGCACCGAAAGGTTGCCGGCTCAATTCTTAGCCAGGGCACACACATGGGTTGCAGGTTCAGTCCCCAGTGGGGGCATGTATGGAAGGCAACTGATCGATGTTTCTCTCATGTACATATTTCTCTTTCTCCCTCTCCCTCTCTCTCTCCCCCCCCACCATGTCCTTGGATGAGGATTAAAAATAAAAAATAATAATGATAATAATACTAAAATAACCCTTCCAGTTCAAAACTACTGATTTTCTATTGCTCTTAAAGAGAATCCCTAATATATAACTATCTGGCTTCTACCTACCCTCTCTCTCCACCTTCTCACCATCTCACTGAGCTAATTTCTTCAGCCATCCAGCTTCCCGACTTCCCAGACTAGTAGTACGAGTCCCCTAATTTTATGCTCTCATTACACCATACGTTCTCTCTCACAGAAAGTATCAGAAACATTAATTTTCATGTATTTGCACGATTGCTTCATTATCTAACTCCTACTGGGGTGTACATTCCGCAAAATTATGGACTTGTCTGATTTTACCCACTTTGTATCATTAGCAAGTAACACTGAAGCTGGCAAATCATGGAAACACGATGTTGAATGCACGAAAAACAAAAACCAAAAAACAAAAACAAACAAGCTAACAACTAGGAAAAGGACAAAGAAACAGCTCTGTAAACAGAGCCGAATACCCTCTTCTCAGCTAACCATTTTGACACAAAGTGAAGAACAATGCAGATCCACAGTACAGAGCTATTGTCGGCCAATTCTTTCCCTGTGGGGAAGGAACAACATGGTTCCTGGCAGTATCTCCTGTGAAAATGAACTCAGGAACCCTAGCTGTCCCCATGTGAGAACAGGACAATAACATAGTGGCATCCACACATGGCCACTGCTTTCTCATCTGCCACATGCCCTTCTCAGATATAATTTAACCTGAGGAAAGAGCTCTATCTTTCCACATGCGGTATGTCCTGAGCACTGACAATCCACCTGCTTCCTCTCTGTCTTCCCTCGTAGAATTTCATTCAGTGCAAGACATCAGGGTCAGAAATGAAACCAAACAAGAAATACACCCCTGGAACTTTACATTTCACTTGTCCTGCCTTGGACACTGGTATGCTTATGAACAGGCCAGCTGAACATGTGTGGAAAGTAATGCTGGAATAGCATATATCAAGCCCCTGTAAAATCACCAGCTTCAAAAGGGTTCTCCACCAAACAGCTCATCCCGGCGATACTGCCACACAATCAACAGAGTTCAATGGAGAAACTGATCATAACCTGGAACTTCGAAAGACTCATCTGAAACATCGGATTAATTAGGTCTCAGCAACACTGCTCTCCATGCCAGTGATTCTCTAAGCTACCCTGGGTACTGACAGACCCGCAGGGAGCACCTTACTGGGACCGCAGGAGGAGCTAAAGACGACTTTACTCAGAAAGACTCTAGTAGACTGAGGTTTAATCTTCCGTGTGACACTTTTTAAAGAGACTACATAAAATAGAGTTTTTTTCAAGACTATTGCTGGATCTTTTATAAAAAGTGCGCTTCTCACAGTAGTTAATGTCCATGCTATAGAGCCATTGGATAACCACAGTGCTTGGTAAAGTCTCTGTAGACCAGTTTTTTCAAACTGTGGGCCATGACCCAACAGTGGATGATGTTATCAATTTAGTGGTTCCAACCAGCACTTTAAAAACTAAGAGAGAACAGAATATACGAAAAGTGTTTAATGACACTTCTGCCTCCTCTTTATTTATATATATAGTAGAGGTTCAGGGCACAACTTTGTGCATGGGTGAGGTCCCTCAGACTGGCTGGTGATTGGGGCCAACTGGGCCGTGGGAGGTTGACCAGGGGGAGGGGCAATGGGATGTTGGCATTGTGAGGCAATGACCACCAGAGGGCAGCTCCTACATTGAGCATCTGTCCCTGGTGGTGAGGGCACGTCATAGCGACCAGTCGTTCAGTCAGTCGGTCATAGGCTTTTATATAGAGAGATAGATGTATGCCCATACATATGCACATATGAAAATGAACAAATCTGAACACATGGGAGGGGGAAAAAGAGGGCAATATGGGGTAATGTCTAAAATTAGACTGATGCCAGACTGCCTGGGTTTGAGTCCTAGATGTGCTATGCAGAAACTGGGTGATCTTGGGCAAAATAGTTAAGGTGACTGTCTCAATTTCCTCATTAGGGACAGTAACAGTTCCTCCATCATTGTTTTGGGGATTAAATAAGTTAATATAGACATCTAAGGTCTGGCAGGTAATAAACACTATGTAAGTGTCAATGGAAAAAAGTTTGTGTCTGTATGTCTATGCACATACATAAATATACATACTGAGTTGCCATATAAAAATGTACCTATTTCATCCATGAGTAATAATCAGAAAAGCTTGAAAGCCACTATTCTAGAAGAATTCATATGCCTTTTCTTTAAAATATATATATTATGTAGGCCAAAAAATTTTCCCTTTATATTCACCTCTTCTTAACCTCAGAGTTAAATTTAAGACTCAGTAACAATGACTATCTCATTCCAGGTGTCTACATTTATTTCACTTTCTCTTCTTTTTATTTTTTTAGGTTCCTTTTCCTCTCCTATCTTTGAAAACACTACTAAATCTCTTTGAAAATGAGTAAATTTCAAAAACACATTTAAAGTAAAATGTACCTGACTTTACAAATTATCAAACAAAGCACTAATTTCTAAATTCCTTTACACAACGGACATCTTAATTAGAAACTAAATTCCAAATATTAAAAAAATATTAAACTAAATATTTCAACATAATTTAAAAAAAAGAATTTGAGTCATTTAATATAAATATTTTTTTAGCCACTTTTTGCTAGGATTTGTAGAACCATAAAAAACAAAATTTCTAAGATTAATAAAAGTAAGCTGATTACACTAGATTAATCCTCTAACACAGTGGTCGGCAAACTTCGGCTTTCGAGCCACATACAGCACTCCAGCCTCAGTTTGCCACTCTGTTGACTAATGAGTTTGCCTACCACTAATACAAAAGATAAAGATGTGAATGCAAAATATGCTAGATTTGGAAAACAGATGCTAAAAGTAAACAAACCAGACATAGTAAACGCATATGAAATCATGGGCAGTAATTCTGTGAAAGAGACTAATGTAGTCCATTGCTTTAGGCATAAACACATCCTCTAAGATATATAATGATAAAGGCTTGGAAATCACGTAATAAAAGTATCAGCATTCTAGATTTAATCAGATTTTAATTTCTAAATTAACCAACGGCCACTGGACTCATTTGCTTAACTACTTTAATGGTCAAAAATAGTTGCACAGCTGAATCAGGAATACAAATCAGCACATTTTCTCACGAAGAGTAAAAGCTTCTAAAAGAGGATTTAGTGTGTAAGAAGGTTGAAAATTAAAAAAGAATCATTACAGGTTTAACTATCTATGAATTCAATATCGCGTTAACTTGAATATTCAAAGACTGGCTGCATAATAATCTTCTAGATCCACGTAAACGATAGGCCATTTCTTAACCCCAACCTCAAATGACTTAAAAACTAAAGATTCTGGTCCAGCAGGAAGGAAGAAAAAGCCACAAAGGAAATGGTGTCCTGCTATCACGTCCACACTTGGAAATGACTCCCACTGGATCTGATCACCAGGAGATCTGACTAAAAGAAAGTACAGGAAAACAAGGAAACAAGGACGACTAAGAAGTACATTCATAGATCAACCTCTGGGGATGTCTAACTAAGCTGTTTGCCTAGCTAAACAGTGATGTCTTAACGGCCAGTTAATGACCATCCCTAACAGATGCAAATGGTGGCCTGCCAAGTCACACCTTCCCAGGCTGGTGCACCCACACAGCTGTCCTCCTCACAGCCACACCTGAGCGGTTACAGCCACCCTTCCCTACCCCATCCCAGCCAGCAGCCTGCAGCCAATGACTAACATGGGTACGGAAGGCTTGCCTCCTCACTCTGGCTCTGAAACTTCCCATAAGTTCCGGCTGAACCAAGACGCCAGCTGAGACCACATGCCGCTTAAGCTCTTCCCCTGCCCTGATCCTGTAATAAACCACGTGCACCACAACCCTATCCCGGGCTTGGCTTCCAGTGACCAATTCAGTCATACACTGAACTGAATGCCTACCAGGGAGACAATGTCAACCAACATCATCGTATGGAATCACCTTTTGATCATGGCGTAAAACATCACCAACTTTTAACCTCTCTGTTTCCAGACACACTGCAGGTTCACACTGAAGCAAAGGGTATAGTGGGTATGCACAGATGCAAAATTATAAACACTTTTGAATGACAATTTTGACAATTTAATGAATATGTGCTTTTAAAGGAACTATTTTTAATAGGGATGCTTTCCAAACACCTAAGAGAATAAAATGACAAATGATGACTAAGTCATCATACTTTTTTAAAACAGTCTTCTACATTTACATAACACAACCAAAGTTTTTTCCCTCTATCATCAAAAAGCAGCCGTCTGTAAGTTGCCCCAGTCACGGGCAATGTCTAGCACCCTCTAGTGGCAAGTTACCGAGAGAACTAGAATTACGTCTTACTTAATACATAAAGTATGTTTTTTGAAAAGTGTGCAGTAAGAACAAAAACATTTTTAAAGGGTGCCCTGTCAGGGATGATTTTCTTAGAGTCTGGGACCAATGAGTAAAGAGAACATTCAAAGGTGGCCCTCAAGGCTGGGGTGAGCAACCCACCAGAGAGTCTTCTAGACAAGTTCTTCCACAGAACAGCTTGCAAGATCTGCTGTAGTTTAGGTGACAAAAAAACAACACCACAACCCCTACATGATAAGGAAAAAGTGACCTTCTTACGAGGCACCAGGGACTGAGGCACAAATGGTTACTGCTCATTAGACGTTACAGGAGGACGTCATTTTGAATTTCTATGTTCTGCCAAGGTTTCATAAACCCAGAAATTAATTCTGTATTAAACAGACACCAGTAATATTATTCAACTTGCAATTTGTTATGTAATACATATATTTTTAAATGCTCACTACTCTCAGTACCCAAAACAATTCTTGCCTCTTGATAAATACATATGGAAGAATCAATGGGGATGGACTGAGAGGTTTTAAATAGAGAAGTGACATGCACTTAAGAAGGATCTTTAAAAAGATCACTCTGGCTGTCGTGTGGAGAATGGATTAGGAGAGACTAGCCTGAAACATAGAAGATCATTTGCTGGCTGCATTTCCCTCCTGCTGGGTATATTTTAGGCTAATAAAATATTTGCTAAGAAATGACATTCACATAATGAGCTAATCTGAGGCCTTGGTGGTACATTACATTGGCTCTTTTAGAAACATGGCTTCCTTCCCTTACAGCTATATAAATAGCTAACATTTATTATGTGTCAAGCAACCTAAATGCTTTATTATTCATTTTATGTATATTTTAGCATAAGACTGTTAACCCAAAATACAAAAAAGTTAAGAACTTTTCAAATGTTTGAATAGTTAAGAGAAGACAAAGAATAAGAAAAAAATATTTTCATTTGACATGTTATTTTTCAAGTAACTTATAAATCAACTTTAGAAATTATAATAAAATTTCAACATGTTATTTATAAAACATTTTTGTTAGATTTTTATTATTAGAAATATAACTTTAGCCCTGGCCAGTGTGGCTCAGTTGTTGGAGCGTTGTCCTGTACATCAAAAGGTGGCAGGTGTGATTCCCAGTCAGGGCAAATAGTCAGGTTGCAGGCTTAATCCCTGGTCAGGGCTCATGGGGGAGGCAACACATCGATGTTTCTCTCTCACATTGATGTTTCTCTCTTTTTCTCTCCCTCTCCCTACCTTTCTCTAAGATGAATTTTAAAAAAAGAAAGAAATATAACTAGTTGAAATTACTCCAGATATGCTAACAGTGATTATATGAAATAACTAATAAGGTATCCTTATGAATAATTCCTAAATCATTTTTATTTTTCTAATTTAGGGTACAACTTTATGGAGGAGTTCCCTGTACAATAAATAACTACAACTGATAGTTATCTAGCAACTGACAATGCATATCCATTATCTCATTAATCTTGTAACAACATTGTGAGGTAGGTACTATTAACTTATGCCAATAGGGAGTTAGGCTCACAGTTCATTTGCTGTTTCAAGGAAGGCGAGTAGGCAATGATAATGTCAATTCAAACCTGAAACTTCTGAGTCATCCTCAACACCCAACCACCTCACAACCAAAACTGGGAGGAGAAACCAACCCCGCTGCCCCTTTACAGTCACATGGCAGATTTTACCTGTTTGTCCTAATGACCAAACATCTCTTAAGTATGGATCATGTATGATGAATAAAAAAATTCAAAGACAATACTGAATTCTTTTAGCTGAGAACTTCATATCCCATTTCATTAAGCATCAGAATTAGTAATAATGCACACCATGTTTAAAGATTTCTTCTATACTTAGATGTCTCGAAGAAAGAAAAATAGTCAAAAGAAAGCTGCAGAAATAAAAATAGAATTGTCATTCCCACAAATAATCCAAAATTTCATCATGAAACAAAATAATTCTCAAAGATGAACCAAAGACATTTCCAGGATGTGGGAATATCAACCGCAAGAATAATGCTAGAGACAAGAACATAAATTATATACTTGGTGGACTTATACTTCATACTGTTATGGATATGGGAATAGGACAGGGCAATAGGGTGGGGAAAATTTACAGAGGTGAAATTAAGTGCTTACAATCCGGAAGAAAAATAGCAAATGTGAAGGAAAATTCAGAGAACCACTCAGTGCTATGTTTCTTTTAAAAAAAAAGATTTTTTTAAATTGGTTTTTAGAGAGAAGAAGGAAGAGGCGAAAAACAAACATCAATGTGAAAGCAGAAACACCCATGGGCTTCTGCACACCCCTACTGCGGACCAAGCCTAAAACCCGGGCATGTGCCCTGACCAGGAATAGAACTGGCGACTTTTCAGTGCACAGGACCGTGCCCAACCAGCTGAGCCCCACTGACCAGCGCAGTGCTGCATTTCTACAAAAGAGCTTCAGTGGCACAATTCAGAGAATGAAGCAATCTGGCAGGATTGGGACGGGCAGAGAAGAGGAGGGGCGTGAAAATGAGAGAACAAGACAAGTCCGGGCATCAGAGGATGGGAAAGTACACATAATTGCAGAGAGTAAGGAAAATTAACTGACCTAGAAAGTAAGCAGAATATGATGGTAATTGGAGAAAAGACAGGAGAAAACAGAGCTAAGCCTGAAAGCAAGGCAAGAATTTGGACTGGAGCCCCGGCCGGCGTGGCTCCATTGGCTGGGCGTCATCCAGGGCATTAAAGGTTGCCGGTTCTGTTCCCAGTCAGGGCACATGCCAGGGGTTGTGAGGGTCAATCCCTGGGGTCACTCTCATACTGATGTTTCTCTCTCCCGCTTCCTTCCTCTCTAAAAAAATAAAAATCTGTGCTCCATGTGAGTGATGTAGGTCCTTATGTAGGTGGTTTCCGACTTACGGCAAAAATCGCATTACAATCGCGCTGTAGGAACGGACCTCCAAAGTAACCCGAGGACCTACTGTACATAAAATGGAAGAGAAAACTTGCAGGAAGGCAAACCAGTTAAGAGAACACTAAAAGCAATGCATTTATAAAGTAATATGAGTGATGGCAATAGGAATAGAAAAGATTATTTTAAGGGTCATTTTTTAAAAATATATATATTTTATTGATTTTTCACAGAGAGGAAGAGAGGGGGACAGAGAGTTGGAAACATCAATGAGAGAGAGACATCGATCAGCCGCCTTCTGCATGCCCTCCACTGGGGACGTGCCTGCAACCAGGACACATGCCCTTGACCGGAACCGAACCCGGGACCTTCCAGTCCGCAGGCCGACGCTCTATCCATTTAGCCAAACCGGTCTCGGCTAAGGGTCATTTTGATGGAAAAAATTATAGGATTCTGGGGAAAACAAAATTTAAAAAAGTCAAAATAGAGAAGAATCTAAAGTTATTTCCAAGTCTCTTGCTTCAGAAACTGATCAATTAATGATAGACCAAAAAAAAACAAGATAAATAAACCAATACTCTGAGTAAAAGACAATTATTTTTCATGAATTTTACATGCATTTAAGTATCACATCAAAAAGTAAACCTTTTTTATTCCAATAATATTCCACAAAGATATTGGATGAATAGCATTTTTTTCTAATGTAAAATTTATCACAAGTGTTTTCAGTTTCACTTCCATAGAAAACCTGACATGATACAAAGACTTCTATTATTCTAAATAGTGCTGAAAAAGAATTATCTTAAAAGGGTAATGAAACTGAAGATTAGTGGTGACATATTTAAATAAAAATTAATATTTTATTAAATTCATAATAAAAGTTTCCACCTACTCCATTTAGTCATCAAAACTGCAATTTTAAATATAGGAATACCTACAGTAATATTTCATAATTATGCCATCGTCTTTAAGCCAGAATACTGTAGGTGACAAAGAAGAAGAGCAGTATCCATGGCTAACAGTAGACCAATTATATCTAGAACAGCAGAGAAGCATAAAATGGAAATACAAAAGTAAAATGTTATTGGCAAACTCTTTCCTCACCTTTAAAAAATTACCTTTAAGACCTGCGATCAAACCAGTCAAAAAGATGAGGTAGATAATGGGACAGAGTACTAAATGTATTGAATGAAAATACCCACGAGGTTGGATTTTACAAATTTTATATTAAACTGGCCTATAATATTCCTTCTTCCCACTCTTGTTTATCTGTTTCTTGGAATCAAGGTTATACTCATGGCCTCCTACAATAAATTGGAGGAAATAATCCAACTTTTTCTGTTCTCTGAGCTTGCAGAAGATTAAAATTATCTATATCTCTGTTTGGCAGAACTCATTCTTAAAACTCTATCAAGTGTTTTCCTATTGGGAAGACTTGCTTACTAACTAATTTCTTGAAGAGTTATAGAACTGTTCAGGTATTTTGTTCTTTTTTGTAGTCAGTGTGGTAATTTATACACTCAAGATTCATGTGCATGAAAAAGCTTGAGGAACACTATCTCAGAACATCACTCCTATCGTATGCAAAATTATGCTACTTTTGTCTAATAATTCAGTTTGCTATTTTTACCGCCACAATCTCGACATTATGACCATGCTTTCACACAGACAATATTTAGATATTCTTTGCTCATGAATCTTTTCTGTATCTCAGAAAGTCTCCTGAGGTCACTTTTCTTCTTATGGCTTTATCTTTTTAGAAAAAATTTTAATGAGGACCTACAGGTAAAAAAACACACCCAGCTTTTATATGTCTGAAAATGTCTATTGCTTTCACTCTGGAAGTTTTGCTGGGTATATAATTCTAAATTGACAGTAATTTTATCTGGGCATTTTGCAGATATTCTTCCACTCTCTGATGGCTTTCATGGTCACTGTTGAGAAGGTTGTTAATTTAATCATTGCTCCTTCATAAATAAGTCTTCTCCCTGGCTATGTTTAGGGTAGCTGTCTCTGGTGTTCATCAGTTTCTCTATGATGTGTCTATATAAAAACTTCTTTAGCCCTGGCAAGTAGCTCAGTTAGTTTGAGCATCATCCTATACACCAAACAGTTGTGGGGTCGATTCCAGGATAGGGCATAAACCTAGATTTCAGGTTAGATCCCTGGTGGGGGCACATATGGGATGCAGCCAATGGTTGTTTCTCATATCAATTGTTTCTCTTTCTCTTCCTCTCTCTCCTTAAAATCAATAAAAACATACCCTTGGATGAGGATTTAAAAAAAGAAATAATTTATATTTGTCTTCTTGTGATTTGCTGTTCTTTAAGTCTGCAAATTCATATTTTCAACCAATCCTAGTGAATTTTCAGCTATTGTCTATCCTTTCTATCTTAATCTCTTTTATAGATCCCATCTTTTTCTCCATTCCTTGTTCTGCATACTTTCCTCAAATTCATCTTCCAAATTGCTCTTTCTCTCTAACTATATCTCAGTTGCTAGTAAAACACCTACTAAGTTTAAAATTTAAATTATTGTGGGTTTTTTTCACTTCTGGAAGCTCTCTTGGTTCTTTCTCAAATCTGGTCATTTTTTTTTAGCATGCCTTTTCCCTTAACATTACTGTCAAACCTCGAATTTTCAAACCATGTAAACATATATATCATATTCACATTTAATAATTCCAATAGTCCTTGTAGGTCTAATTCTGCTATTTATTGTTTTCACTTCTTTCACACATGGTGCCTTGCTTCTCCTTCACAGTAAGATCATGTCTGTAAGACTTTCTTTGCTACTTCTTTAAGCTAAACGTCAGTGGGGAAGAAAAATGATCGGCCCCCTAAGGTTCTCTTTCCCCTCCAGGGAAAGAGCCAACAGGCCTGCTAAGGATGGAAGAAGAGGTGAAGGCCCGCTTTTCACTTCCGCCTGCAGGGAGGAAAAATGAAGTGGCTGGTTCTCCCAGCAGAGCAGCACATCCCGGGGGAAAGGGCTAAAGAGACACAGTGCAGTTCTGACAAGCTACATGGTGAGGGAAAAAGGGGAGGGGAAGGGGGCACGGGCGGGGAGGAGTGAAAAATGAAAAAGTGGAATGGTCTGCTCAGGAATTATTTAGAATTTTAGAACAGCGAAAGCAGCGCATTAGACCAAACATGGGGCTCTTCTAAATGTAAGGGTCTCAAAACCTATGAGGCCCTGACTCTTAAGCAGGAAGAAGAGCAGCAGTAAAAATTCAGAAGACAGAGAAAGTATAAAGCATGAAATCAGTATAATTTAAAGTCCCACCACCCAGGCACAACAACCACTGTTATCAGTCTGGTGTATATATATATATATATATATATCAGAGATTTTTTTTTAACGTATGTACACACATGTAGATATTGATATACATAATTTTTTAATATTATGGAAATGGTATATTGTACATTCTCTTCTGTTAACTGTTTTTTTTTTGTAACTAACTACATTATGGTACTTTTATTTTTATTTTTTAAAATATATTTTATTGATTTTTTAGAGAGGAAGGGAGAGAGATAGAGAGTTAGAAACATCGATGAGAGAAAAACATTGATCAGCTGCCTCCTGCACACCCCCTAGTGGGATGTGCCCGCAACCAAATTACATGCCCTGACCGGAATCGAACCTGGGACCCTTCAGTCTGCAGGCTGACACGCTATCCATTGAGCCAAACCGGTTTCGGCCATTATGGTATTTTTAAAAATAGTAGTAAATACAGATCTTTCAACCTTATTGTACTAACTAGAGTCCCAGTGCATGAAATTTGTGCATGGGGGTTGAGGGCTGTAGTTCAGCCTGGCCTGCACCCTCTCCAATCTGGGACCCCTCAGGGGATGTCCAACTACCAGCAATCAGACATCCCTCTCCCAATCCAGGACTGCTGGCTCCTAATCGCTCATCTGCATGCCTGCCTGATCACTCCTAACCACTCTGCATGCCTGCCTGATCGCCCCTAACCATCTCTGCTTGCCAACCTGATCACCTCTAACTGCTCCACTGCCTGCCTGATAACCCCTAACCTCCTCTGCCTGCTGGCCTGATTACTCCTAACTGTTTACCTGCCGCCTGATTGCCCCTAACTGCCCTTCCCTGCCAGCCTGGTCACCGCTAACCAGCTCTGTTCGAGCCTGCACCATTGGGGCTTTGTCCAGAAGGACATCTGGATGGATGTCTGGAAGATGTCTGATATAATTAGCATATTACCCTTTTATTAGTACAGATTATAGAACATTTAGATCCATGTTCCATTAACCAAACTCATATTGTTAGATTTCTAAAGGGTCTTGAGCTTTTCATTATTTAAAATTATGATCACTGAATATAAATATAGTTGAGGACTGAATGAGTCAATCAGTATAAAGCACTTAATGGAGCACTTGGCAAGTAACAAGTTCTCTATAAATGTTAGTGATTTCTTTAATGTTGTCTCCTATGTAAACATTGAATTAATTTACATTCCCAATAGCAGAATGAAAGAGATTGATTTTTTTAAATCTTGCTAATTCTTTCAAAGTCTGCCTTTTGTATTTCTTCTATGAATCATTGTTCAGGTTCTTTGACAGTTCTGTTGAATTCCTTATGCTTTTTAAATTTGAGCTGATTTCTATACTGGAAATATCACTCCTTTGTCATAGGAATAACAAGTACTTTTTTTTTTTTCCAAAAAGAATTAACTCAAGACTTACCTCCAGTTCCTAGGACTTTTAGGAGCTCAAAATTTTCAATCCCCACCTTCTCTGCATGTCCTGTTAAATTTGCTAAAAAACAAAGAGAAAAAAAGAAATAATTAAAGGGATCGGAAACAGGAAAGGGCCAGACAGGGGCTCCTGAGACACCAGCAATGTTTTATTTGTTGACTTGAGTGGTTAAACCTATGTTCACTTTATAATTGACTGAGGCCCAGTGCATGAACATTCCTGCACGGGGCAGGAGAGTGGGGTCCCTCAGCCCAGGCTGTGCCCTCGCACAGTCTGAGAGCCTCTGGGGAGTAGCCAGCTGAGGCAGTCAGAAATCCTGTGCTGCCACAGATGTAGGACAGGCTGCCGTCACCACCGCTGCACTCGCTCAGCAGCCACGAGCCCAGCTTCTGGCCGAGTGGCCCTCCCCCTGGAGGAGTGCACTGACCACAGGGGGCAGCTCCTTTGCTGAGCATCTGCTCCCTGGTGGTCAGTGCGTGTCATAGCGAGGGGTCGTTCTGCCCTTTGACTGATTTGCATATTACTCTTTTATTACATAGGATTTTTAAAGTGTACAGCTATGTTTCCCTGACTAGAGAGACTGTTTTTTCACAAGAGTCCCCACAGTTATGGCATGTACTTAGCTAGAAGCTGAAATCAGGGAAAAGGCAAAGTTATTTCCTACAGCTCCCTTCCTCCACCTGGATTGTATTAAATTCAGATTTAATAGTTTGGTGTTTTGTGTGTATGTATGTGTATGGTATTTTTGTTTGCTTTTTTTTTTTTTTTTGCAAATAAGTTCTCTGGTAAGGGGTTTTATTCTGACATTATAAGAAGCAAAGTCTGCTTACAATCAACAATAATAGTTTCTACTTTAACTTCAACTACTGCAAAAGCAAGTTAACTTCAAAGAGTAAAATAAAATTTAAAAGGTGTATGATATAGGTCCATTTCAGGAACTCGATATCCATACGATTATTTCTTTCATATGACATCTGTTAGGCAAGGTAAGTGCTCACACATCTCTAATAATAAAAGCATAATGTGCTAATTAGATCGGACGTTCTTCTGGATGACCTTCCAGACAAAGCCAGGGCTGCGAGGGAAGCCTGGGTCCCAGGTGCCAGAGGGAAGGAAAGGCTGGTTTTGCACGAATTTCATGCATCGGGCCTCTAGTACAGAAATAAATCAGCAGTAGTGCTATTATATTTAGGCATGGGAGAAATGTTTATTAATTATAAAATTTTTTCATTGTGTTAAAAACCAAACACATAAAAAGAAATGAAGACAGTATGGAGTTTCCTCAAACAATTAAAAATGAAACTCCCTTTTGACCCAGTATAGTAGTCCCACTTCTCGGAATATGTCCCCAGAAACCAGAAACAACCATCAGAAAGGATATATGCACCCCTACGTTCAGAGCAGCACAATTTACAATAGCTAAGATCTGAGAACAACCTAAGTGCCCATCAGCAGTTGGTGGATTAAAAAACTGTGGTACATCCACACAATGGAATACTATGCCGCAATACTAGAAAAAAGAAGGAACTTTTACCATTGGCAGCAGCAGGGATGGAACTGAAGAGCATTATGCTAAGCAAAATAAGCTAGTCAGAGAAAGATAAATATCACATGATCTCACTCAGATGTGGGACACAATGATCAATATAATTTGAATAAAAATAGATCCAGAGACAAATGGCAGGGGAGGTGGGAGGGTAAGAGAGCAACCAAAGGACTTGTTTGCATGCATATTAGCATAACCAACGGACACAGACACTGGGGCAGTGAGGGCTTGCAAGGGTGGGAATGGCTGTGGGGGGGAGGGGTCACATTGGGGGGAAAAAGTAGACATGTAAAACATAAGATAATTTAAAAAAAGAAAAAAGAAATCATACTATATAGAATCCTAAATCAGAAAAACATATTAAAGAATTTGAGTCTAGATGTCCGAATGGTTCTAATTTCTATGCTAGTTTTGTTTGCCATTGTAATTAGAAGCCTTCAAGCATGAAAGTCTAAAAATAAACCACATTTCTCTTCATTAAACTGTTAACCTAAGATCAAGAGCTCAAACATCCTAGCAACAATACTAATGTTTATTAGAACGAGACTTAAAATATTTACATAACTTACTTCACACTAGAGGTGAAATAAACATCGGCCAATTACAGAAATCTTCTGCACGTCTGAGTCATGACATGCCTTAGTCAAGTCCAAAGGGGTATTTTGATCACATGATGTGGAGTTATCACCTGCATGCCTTGGACCTGTACTATACTGAGAAATAGAACTGTCCCGTCTTTTTTCATACATGAAAGTGAACGGTATTTTATTGTGGTTGTAGGCGCTCCTTTTCTTGTGCCAGGTATGCCTCTGCCCATCTCCTTATCTAGTTCTCCCTACAGGGAAGAGAGGTTACTAATCTGAGTATATAACGATACAAAATTCTGATTGGCTAGTAGGTGGAGTCCAAGAAGATCTGGGTTTTTTTTTTACCTCAAATTCTGGCCTGGACTGAGCCTGGGGCCGAATGGCCATTCTCTTACTTCTTCACTATATGTATACAGTAGTCAGTTAACTATGCAGATTCAGACGCTCTTTGGGGACCTGGTGTTTACTCACTAGTTTGTTCTCCCCTTTGACCTTCTAACTCAGACACCCCAACATGCTGGTCCCAGGATTCTAAGTGGTTGGAAGGAAGTAGGAATCCTCAGTTAGGGCTTAAGTCTAAACTGCACGTACTAATGCCACTTATATTTAAGAAGAGTTCTACACTGGTGTGCTAGAAGTTGGCACAGCTTTCATATAAAACTCTGAGTCCATGGCAACTGTTCCTTGCAGACAGTTCCATTCTGACTCTTGGGGTCTAAGAGGAGATTGGATGCGCAGAGTTTGGGCATTTCTGGATTTCTAACTATAACAGCCTAATTAGCACTAAAACCATACCCTCAATCCCTATATACTAACTAAAATGATTAACTCTTTCCCACAAATGCCTAATGAAAACTCTTCACAAATGTATAAAATAACAAAAAATATCAGCAAACTTTAAAAACTTAGACGAGAGCTATTTAGTTGGGTGCATAGCAGTCTGACCATATCAATTATTTATATCTGACATCTATTTTGAAGCCCACATCAAATGAGCTGTTAAATATTAGCAAATTGGGACTAACACAAATATTTTTAAACTTTTCAAGGTCTACATTAGGCCTATTTCTTATTGTTAATCAGCTTAGACAATCTTTTCCCATGAAAAGTATTTACAGTTCCTTTACATTAGTGCATCACTAAGTTTATTCATTTAGAAAAGATAGGTGTGAACAGTTTTAATGCTTTCACAAAGCAATTTTAACCATTTTTTTCCTTAATGAAGTATCAGAAACTATCCCACTGAAAATCCTTCTCTTCTTAATTAGTGTTATCCTATAATATACTTTCTGGTTAGGAAATCACTTTTAAAATTAAATTTAAGCCCTTTACAAGAAAATAACGAATATTTTTTTAGGTTTGTCAAAACTCAAACAAATTTCAATATTTAGATAATTCCCCTTTAGAAAGGTCTGATTTATTAATAGAAAAGAAAACAAATCTTGTATTATCAATGAATATAAAATACTTGGTTTCTTACACTATAATTAGATTCCTTCAACTGCATGTATAATATTAATAGGGTTATCTGCAATGTGGGAAAATATTACTAATGCAATTTTTAAAATAATAAATTTAGACTAATAGGATAATTGTTTTTTCTCCCAAATATAAATACCATTGTTGTTCATATTGTTATTAAATAATCTAAGGTCATGGTGGTTTTTTTAAAAATATATTTTATTGATTTTTTACAGAGAGGAAGGGAGAGGGATAGAATGTCAGAAACATCGATGAGAGAGAGACATCGATCAGCCGCCTCCTGCACGTCTCACACTGGAGATGTGCCCGCAACCAAGGTACATGCCCCGACCAGAATCGAACCTGGGACCCTTTAGTCTGCAGGCCGATGCTCTATCCACTGAGCCAAACCGGTCTCGGCATGGTGGGTGTTTTTAAATAGACAATATGAGTAAGCCTAGGAAATCTCCCACATTCCCACCATTAAAAGAGAGTTATTATTAATCTTTAGCAAATTCTTCAAGGATATTAGCCATAAACCTATGATTAATAAATGGCTTCTCGTTCAACTTTCTAGGCAATTCTATTACCAATGTAATTCATAAATGCATACTACCTATGATCAACTTACTAAGTTGTGAGATATTTAACTTGGAACTTTCCACTCTTATGGAGGAAACAATCAGTAAAAACAAAGGAGTGTGGCTTCCGTGGGCATTAAGGGGAATATCATTATTATGCGAAGCCAGTTAGAAATGCTCATTGAGAATACAGGCTCTCAGTCACTCACTTCACACAGACACGGAGTGCCTACTGACACCTGAACAGGTGTTAGGTCGTTAGCAGTACCAGATTTGAAATGGCAAAGGTGAAACAACAGTCAGGGAATTCTGAGCTAGAAGAATAGCTAGAGAAGAGTCTACGTACAAGTATTTTAGTCGTAGAGGGAATACTAAGAGGACTGTTCTAGTTGGCTAGTATTGTTTACTGGAGGCCCAGTGCATGACACTTGTGCACTGGGGGGTGGGAGGGGTCCCACAGCCCGGCCTGTGCCCTCTACCAGTCCAGGAGCCCTTGGGGGATGTCCAGATCCCTCTCGTAGTCCAGGACCCCTCACTCCTTACCACACGCCTGCTCACTGCTCCTTACCACTCAGCTCGCTGCTCCTTAGCGCTGACGGGGAGGTGGGAGAGGCTCCCGCCACCTCAGCTGCACTCGTCAGCCATGAACCCAGCTTCTAGCAGCGCTGCTCCCCCTGTGGGAGTGCACTGACCACCTGGGGCAGCTCCTGGTGGTCAGTGTACATTATAGCAACCAGTCGTCCCACTGTTTGATCGATTTGCATTTTAGGCTTTTATTATACAGGATGTGAAGACAGCAGTACAAGTAAAACATGAAATAAGTACATGAAACTTGGCTGGAACGCCAAGTGACTTAGTTTCACTGAATCCCTAAACAATGCTGGGTCCTGACAAGATGAAAGTGAGGTTTTAGAAAAACTCTTCTGGCGATAAGGTGCCAGGTGGACAGAGCCAGGAAAGACTGATGCTACGTGATAGTGAGGCAGGCAGGCTACTGCAATGAACTGGATGTGCTGAGAGGGTTGGTCTGAGTAGAAACCGCCACTGACAGGATTGTGTTGAAAGGGGAAGTTGGAAGGGAAGGCTGAAAGGGAAGTTGTGGGGTTTCAACACTGATTGGGAGGTGATGGCAGGACATCCTGAAAGGGCTGCCACGCCGGCCGTGCTAGACAAGGAACGAAAGTTCTGCGGGGAAGACAGAACGCTGACGGGGGTCAGGTCAGGCTCCCCCAAACAGCTCCCTGGCATACTGGGCTGGGGGAACAGCATGTGCAGGAAGGACTCTCTGCCCTTCCCCTGAAGCAGGTCAGAAGCCCTTCCTGTGCCAGGTGCCTCCCTCTGCCCAGAGGAAAAAGCATCCTTATCTCTAAAGACAAGGGACGCAGAGAGGAGTCTGAACAAACAGGCCTTTCTAAGTGTCCCCCAGTTGGCTACACTTACCTCAGACCTTTGTCCTATCACACTCCTTTCCACAACTTTCCACTCTTAAGCAAAGCTAATACAGTATGAAAATACTCGGGTTTAACCGTTTCTTCCGCTCCTTTCCTTATGAAGGCTCCTGGGTCACAGAAAACTGATATTACATAAATCAGTTATACTTCTTTTTGTTGATGTCTTTTGTAACAGGGATGCCCAGTGAGAACTTAGAAAGATAGAGAAAAAAGTCACTTTTCTCCCTTAAAACGCATAAGGGTTTTAGGAGCTGGGCAATGACTAAAACTTGTAGAGGAAAAGCCCTCGGAGACTACTGGAAAGGAAAGGTAAGTCTTAATGAGGATGAGGAGTGGGGATGCAAGGAGAAAAAGTGGCAGAGAAATGGTTAGAGAATGAACAGGACATAGAATCCAAGACAAGACAGGATGTCTGATAAAAAACTGATTATCAATGAGGTTAAACCGTGGTACAATGAGACATATATAGTGTGCCCCCCAAAATGTGTAATTATAAGAAGCAGTGTTTATTACAACACATTTCATTTTCAAAATCGAGCTATCAGCTGTTATAGTGTTTACACATTTTGGGGGGAGACCCTGTATATATTTGATCTTTGTCCTTAATTCCTAAAGTTTAAAACTCCTAAAGTTTAGGAATCTCCAGAGTGGCGGTGTGCCTTTTGTATGCTAGTGAGGTAACTGGTGGCTTGGAGCCCAGCTCCTGGATAGCTTCAGGATGGAAGACTGGTTATTAGGAAAAAACCTAGAACTTTCCGCTCTCCCCTCTAACGTTCTTCCTTCTGGGATTAAACTAATCAGCAATGGCCAATGATTTAATCAGGTATGCCCCTGCAACTTGTTCCGTAAGCCCCTGCAGCTCAGCCGGCTCACTTCTTTAAACGGCTCACTTCTTCTACCTCTGTGACTTGCTAAATAAACTTGTGCTTGTATTTGAGTCTTGTCTCTGGATTCTTTCTCAGCCAGAACTCAAGTACCAGGGTTGCTGAACCAAGATCCGGTAAAACTCCACACAAATATTTCACGTATTTATTTGTATTCCCACTGTAAGTGGAGAAAGTGTCACTTGGGTTTATACATCAGTCTTTTGTGATCATAATTATAGCTATGTGCATGAAATCAGAACACAAAAAGAAACCAACAGCATAATGATCCAGCATTAAGTCCTATTTGCCACCATCAAGGAACACGTCATTAACAGCAATACATATGATACTGCAGTGGTATACTGTTACCTTGTCATTGGTCTTCTGACTATTTTTTCATTTCAGAAGAAAAGGAGAACAATTACAAAAAGCGACACTGTGAGATTTAGTTGAAAATGCAACAGGAAGAAGGTAAACTTAGAGCTGTTTCAGCTGAAACCAAAATAAGCCATCATTTGTTATAAATCGAGGATCTACAGAACACCATCAACTTCTACAACTTAAACATTGTCGACACAAATCCTCGTCCAATTTTCAGGCTTTTTATTTTTTTCTCTTTGAAACAGTAGCTCATCAACTGAAAAATAAATAAGCAAAAGGAAACAAATCCTAACACGTTAATCAAAAAGTTCCTGTTTTTGGTAAAGAAAGGACTTTCAGTCTTGGCCCAAATTCCCTATTCCTCAATAACCAGTTTCACCTTCCCTTTTCTAGCACCTTCAGCATTGATGAAATCAACATTAACCTCTAATTTCCAAATACCGGTGTGAAAAAGATCACATTTATCTTTTTAAAACTTTTTAAAACTTTTCTTTTATTATGATCTATAACAGAGGAAGTCTCAGGGCTGGGGCAGCTGTAATCCTAACACTAACCACTCTCCTTCTGTGTGTTCATTTCCAGTTTGTTCTTGTGCATGTATCCTAGTCATTAACGGGGGCATGTCAGTTCTTTACAATCTAAGCTAAATGGACTCAAAGCCCACAGAGCCAAAGCTTCCCATTCCTCCAAGGTTCCTACCAATTCCTAAGAGAAGGGAATCAGAGGTAGTATTACTCCTTTTAAAAAAGAGATGTTTTTATTGTTTTTTTTTTTAGGGAGAGAAGAGAGAAGGTAGAAACATGGATTGATTGGTTGCCTCCTGCATGCCTCCTACTGGGGGTCAAGCCCGCAACTCAGGCACATGCTCTGACTAGGTATCAAGCCAGCGACTTGGTGCATGGGACAACAATCAACCCACTGAGCCACGCTGGCTGGGCGGAAGTAAGGTTATTCTTAATCTCTCCATCTTCCGCCCTTGGGGCAGGAGGGCGTGGTCTCACCTAGCTCCCGGCCTCATATCATTTTCCTGACTTTTCTCCTTTTCTCTCTCCCCTTCCCTGTTAGGAACAAAATCAGCTAATCTTTCCCTTTGTTTCCTGTCCAGCCGCTCCTTTTCTGACCGCGTGGCCACTGCCACCATCCACACTCACATCCCTAAGTGAAGCTGATACTAAGGTACTGCCCCCGGGCAGTTCCCGCCATGTGAGGAGTTCTGGTGCCCGACGCTCTGATAATACTTTTTTCTCCTTCTTTCTATTTCATAGGTTTTATGTAATCATCACACTCTACATATTACTACAGAGTCTACTTATTTAAAGCATTCTGAATGCCGACATGTGTCTGACATTGTGCAAAGCGCTGGCAAGACTGAAGCAGACACACTGTGATGCCAAGCAGGGCAGGGTCAGGAGAAGACACTCAGGCCGGTGAAAAAGCCCCAAGGTACAAGCTCTAGTCCAGAGGGAGGAGGGACAGAGAGACCAGGAGAGCACAGAAGGGCAATCTTACCACAGCTGAGGGTTTGGGGAAGTTAAGTCCTCATGGACAGCAGGGCAGAAAAAAGCCTGAACGTCAGAAGGAAGCACATACAGAAAAGCACCACAAAGGAGACAGATCACAGCATGTCTAGGAATCTACCTCAACAGAAAATAATGACTAGTGCTATAAAGTCAGAATCATGAAAACATTTTTAAACATGAACAGTATAAAGAAGAAGTGTTCAGATGCAACAAGGATTTTCTCAATGTTTACTTGGTTAAGTAAATGTATTTACTTATCAAAATGAATGCTTACTGTTTAAAAAAGTCACATACTTCTATTTGGCAATATAAAGCTTCTAACACTTATTTTTCAAAACGCATGGATTTCTGATACATCTTATACTGCATCAGCTAAGCACATTGTTCTTCCACTTTATAACAACAGATTATTTATATATTCTGAAATGTTACAAGTTCTTCTGTCCTTGCCATAATAGCAAGTATTTTAATAGTTTTTCATTAATATGCAGTTGTGTATGCATCTATGAACTTGATGAACATAAGCTTTATGAATTAAAAATAAGTACATGAAATGTCTGTGAGATTTTCAAATGATGATGGCCAAAGGATATTAAGGAATTTTACTATAGTCAGATTATTGGAAAATCCACTGTTTATTATAAAACACGGCTTTAAAGAATAATCAACTAGAAAACTTCATTTCCAGGACATGCCATCTGACTGAAGTTAATATACACAAAAATGTGGAGAAAAAAGGAACTCAGGGAATAATATAGCACATTCAAAGTACTGCATAGAAGTTTTTATGACTTATCTTCAAAAGCAAGTTCCTTCAGTGTTAGTTTATAATTATGATATGACAGTTGAGAGACACTTATGCTTCAAACCAAAATGCAGACAAAGAACAGAACAGCGTTCTTTACACTCGCATGGCTGTCCTCGTTCCTAAGCTGATGCCTTCATTTACAATAGTACCGGGGCAAGCAAAAAAACAATAATAAACACTCAGACCATCACAGCATGGCAAACTTATTTTGGTATTGGTTGTTATATTTTAGATTATCCCTTCCATGCAAGCAATAAAATAGTTTCTAATAGTCCAAAGGAACATTCCAGAGGATCGGATTTCAATGTGATGTAAGAAAACGGAGCGGCATTTTGTTTCTCCTTAGGCATAACCTCATTTTCCCACTGCAGTTCTATTGTCACGGCCACACTTAATTCTATTGTGAAAAAGTACTTTATCAACACCCTTTCCTTTTCTCTGTTTCCCAGACTACATGCTGCTAATAGCGCCAATTTGGTTTCTATTAACGCTTAAATGTAGCAGCTTTGAATCAAATATCAGTTGGCAATCATTTGTGCTTACAGCTATAAACTTTCATAGGGCTACCTACTGCCAACTCGTTTTATAAGAATAATCCTACTCTTTAAAAATGTTAATAGTACCTATCTAATTTCATCCTGTGAACACTGGGGACCAGAGAAACTAAATTCATCAAGTCCATACATGCATACACAGCTGAAAATTAATGATACACTATTAAACCACTTGCTATTATGGCAAGACATACTGTCTTGTCCCATTCCTCCTCTTCTAACTTCAGTTTTAACTGTTTTCTCCACCACAAGTCCGGGATTTAGAAGGAAAAGGCCAAGGAGTGTCCTGGAGGGAAAGAAACCCTCGAGCCCTACAGCCCCATGCCACTGCCCTGCTGTCCCCTCCTCTGCTTATTTCAAACATGAATTGCGTAACCCATTCCCCTGAAACCAAGTTAAGCAATTAACACTTCTAATTTTATGACGAGGGTATCCGCACAATTATGTTGCCATATAAAAAGTTTCAGCATCTTTCGTGCTTCTAAACATAATTATAGTGTTCCCCAGCCATTTACATTTTTTGTTTTATTTTACAACTAGAGGCCCAGTGCCTGGCCAGCAATCGAGGCCTATCACGGGTCTGGGTGGCCCAGGGTAGGGAAAGTGGAGGCAGAAGGGGCAGCAGGAGTTTGGCAGGCTCGGGGGGAGGGGCCACAGGAGGTTCACCAGCCAGCAGGAGGGGCTGCAGGAGGTTGGGTGTGGGAGTGCACTGACCACCAGGGGACAGCTCCTTCTTTGAGCGTCTGCCTCTGGTGGTCAGTGCACATCATAGCAACTGGTTGACCGGTCATTTTGTTGTAATGATCACTTAGGCTTTTATATATAGAGATTTCAAAATCCAAAACTGCAAAAATAACAGACAACTCCCATATTCATAATCAATTTTTAACATCCTGCAACGTTTGTTTTCTCCTACTCAGACACTCAGACACACACTTACACACTTGCACTCATAATACTTACTTTTTCTGATCTACTTCGGAGTACTTTGCACACATCATGCATCTGTACCCCTTAATATTTCAGTATGTAGTTCATTCTCTTACATAACCTCAAAATATCATCCTGTGGGGATCAGAACAAAACCAGCTCTCCAACATCCTCTGAGAGGTCCCGGATTGCGAGAGGGTGCAGGCCAGGCCCAGGGACCCCACTGGTGCACAATTCCATGCACGGGGCCTCTAGTATGCCTATAAGATCTTTGGTTAATCTGCTCCCCACTCCCTTCTCTCTGAGATTCATCAGACTGTCCCATGTTTCCATGCCTGTGGTTTCCACTCTTGCGCTGAGAGTCTGTCCCCTGATAGTCAGTGTGTGTCATAGCTACTGACTGGACAGTCGCTTAGGCTTATATATATAAGCCTATACATATATATCTCTCTAAAAAAAAATTAAATGAGACATGCAAAATGCTTGGCAGAATACCTAACATATAAAGCTCAATAAATGATAGCTATAGTTATTAGATTAGACACTGAACTGAGACTACATAGTGGTGATAGTGATCGAGACACAGATAAAGGAGATATTTCAAAGTTAGATACAACTGGAAGAGCAAATTGGTAGGAAGGGAGAAAGTAAGGGAGAGGGAGGGTCCTGGCAGGATGGAGAATGGCAATGACACTAAATAAAATACAGAAAACTGGAGGAAAAAGCATTATTCAACTTGAGAGGGTAAGGTACCTGTGGACTATCCAAATTTTTTATGTTCAGTAGACAGAAGTAACTAATAAAAACTCAAGAGATCTAAGCAAAAACAGAGACTTTGATGGTAGTCAAGTCTTGATAATATTTGATTTCCCAATTATAAGAAAAGAAGACAGACAATGGATTACCAACATGAGAGCCACAGTAGAGGGATGAAGGGCAATGAAAGAGGGAGATGGGGCAGTCAGTGATAGAGAACCAGGAGGAAGAGCAGTATCACTGAGTAAAGGCAGGACAGGACCTACACTTGAGAACCAACTGCTTTAACGAGGTTAAGATCAAGCAGAGGCATTCCCACCTGATTAGGAAAACGGAGACATTAGTCATTTTAGAGACTGGTGTTGGTGGAGTGACTGAGGTGAAAGTCTGGTACCAAAGCATATCGAAGAGTGAAGAGGAGATGAAGAAGGAGAGACAGCTAGTATAAACTGTTCTTTCAAAAACTGGTGAAAAGGGAATAACAGCAAAAACTGGATTGTGTTTGTCAGAAGAAGAGTTTGAGGATTGAAGGAAGGGGAGAAAAAATAAAGTAAGTGGAGGGCTTAAAAAAGAGACGTAAGAGCATAATCTAACTC
Source organism: Lasiurus borealis (assembly GCA_004026805.1). Classification (NCBI taxonomy): domain Eukaryota; kingdom Metazoa; phylum Chordata; class Mammalia; order Chiroptera; family Vespertilionidae; genus Lasiurus; species Lasiurus borealis. The sequence goes on from PVJN01002504.1 coordinate 114,855, forward strand.
AATCATCTTTATCTAAAACTAGAGGCCCATTGCAGGAAGCTTCCTGCAAAAATAGGGCTTCCTGCAGAGGTCTCCCCTGCCCCCCCTGCTTCCCTCCCTTCTCCGCTGCCCTGTCTGCTTCCCTCCCTTCGAAGGACTTGGCTTCCTTCTACCTGGTCTTCAGTCTTCAGGCTGCACCGGGATATGCAAATTAACCGCCATCTTGGTTGGGTTAATTTGCATACTTGCTCCTGATTGGCTTGTGGGCATAGCTTGTGGGTGTAGCGGAGATACAGTCAATTTGAATGTTTCTCTTTTATTATATAGGATGTTTGGATCTGATTTAATATACTACCTAGGAATTATGTGTTTAGAATCTTATTTGTTGGGACCAATCTAATAAAGCTGTAAAATTATTTTTCTTATAAAACCTTGTCTTTTCACTCTGGCCAGTAATTCAGTCAGTTGAGCATCGTCCATTGCAACAAATGATTTCCAGTGAGGGTACATATCTAGGTTGCGGGTTCAATCCCCAGTTGAAATACATCTGGGAGGCAACCAATTTTTTCTCATTTGTTTCTCTCCCCCCCCCCCCTCATCAATAAAAACATATCCTCTGGCAAGGATTTTAAAAATCTTGCCTTTTCTTACTCAACATTACAACTTAAGCTTCTTGAACTAATTGAGTTTTAGTCAAAAGGTGACAATTGCATGCAGTGAGTAAAACAACCTTTCCTCTGCTAGTTTAGCTTTTTTTGGGGGGGATGGGGGAGGGGCAGGGGAAAATACATTTACAAAAACAATTTACCAGATAAGCTCTAATTTGAGTTATCCTGCATAATCTGGACAGCACATACATAATTCTGAAATCTAAAATCTTTAACCCCTGTCTGCAGGCTCCAATCAGCTCAATTCTAGGAAATAAACTTGAAAATAAGCTAAATAGCTAGCACATTAAGTTCCTTTTAACTGCCAGGTGGCAAGCTATTCTGAAGCTGTTTAGATTTGTGGTTGAGCCTCAAACCACGTCTCTGGACAGCATGCTGCTGTGGCAGAACCAGTTAAATTTAATATCTGTGCACTTTAAAACAACGCGGCCCACTTTCCTCTGATTGCCAGGGTCACCTACCCCCGAGACTCACTGTACTTTTTTGGTGTATGGAACAGCAATGTTTACTTAATCCAACTGATTTTGGGAATACATGATTGAGCCAACATGAAAGCTGAGTCAATAAGAAAACAAATGCTTATAAAGTGGTAACGAACAGCCTTCCCCCACCCAACCCCCAATATGTGTACCAAATAAATTTAACTTAGAGCTGAACTAAATATAAAACACTTTGAAAAGAAGAAAAAGAACACGATGCTCACCAAGATTTCTGGCATGATCCGGGGAACATGCTCAGGAACTGACCTCTATAGAAAGCACAGAGCATTTCAGGCTGAGCCTGCAAACCTTCCTCTAAGGCAGTGGTTCTCAACCTTCCTAATGCTGCAGCCCTTTAATACAGTTCCTCATGTGGTGGTGACCCCCAACCATAAAATTATTTTCATTGCTACTTCATAACTGTAACTTTGCTACTGTTATGAATCATAATGTAAATATCTGTGTTTTCCAATGGTCTTAGGCTCATCGCGACCCACAGGTTGAGAACCGCTGCTCTAAGTTGTTCTGCAACATTCTATAAAGTTTCACTTGGTAGCATGTAAATTCTGTGTCAATGCATGTGTTTTTCTATAGCTAATAATTTTTAAAGGCCAGAATAACAATTTTTAAAACAACGAAGGTATTTTTTTTTCTTCTTGAATGAAGAATTGCCTTTTCTTCACAAAAATTCATAGAGAAGAAAAAAAAAATCTGTAAGCTCAAAACTCCCTTATCTTCCTGCCATCAAGTCTACAAATGCACTGTATCCTCTCCCTCCTCCCTCCTGTTACAATAGAGGCAGTGGGCCTTCTCTTATCTGAGGCCAATCTCACTACCACCACCATCGCCACCATCACCCCGTTTCCAGGATCCCCTTGATGCTGTCAACTGTCCCCTCCTGTCTATGTAGTTTCAATCTGTGTGTGTGTATGTGTGTGTGTGTGTGTGTGTGTGTGTGTGTGTGTGTGTAAGAGAGAGAGAGAGAGAGAGAGAGAGAGAGAGAGAGAGAGAGAGAGAGAGAGAGAGATGGATCCAAACTAGTGGTATTTAAGCATGTTCTAGCATCCTTTGTCTTAAAACAACAATAAATAACACTTTCACCCCTAAGCCTCCCATTCATCTCTGGCTAAGTCTCTCTCTTTAATCCTCTCCAGAACCAAGTCTCTCAAAAGTTATCTTCACTTGCATCCACTCCTCAACCCATTCCAGTTTGGATTCTCCAACCAAAAGTCCATCAAAATTTCTCTTGACAAGGATACTAGCTGGTCAGTCAGATGTGACAAACACCCCTTTAAGGACCTTCTCTCCTTGGTTTCCACACCACCACATATTCCTGGGTTTTCTCCTGGTTTTTCTCCGGGCTGTTCCTCCTCCATACCCTTTCTGAGCGACCCATTTTCTAGGCAGACTCTAAGTTAGGGAGTTTTCCAGGTCTCACTCTTCCTCTTTCTGCAGTCTACAATCTCCCATAAGGTGATCTCTTCTATAACTGGTCATTAAATGTCATGTAAGTGCCAATGATGCTTAAGATTTTTATCTGCAGCCTAGACATCTTTTCCAAGTTCCAGACCCATACCCCATCGATGACATAAAATAGAGGTTTACATGAGCATCGGGGCCAGATTGCATGGGTGTCAAAACTATTTCTTCTACTTACTTCCTAGGTCAGTCGACGGCAAACTCATTAATCCACAGAGCCAAATATCAACAGTACAATAAATGAAATTTCTTATGAGAGCCAAAGTTTTTACACTTAAACTTCTAACGCCACTTCTTCAAAATAGACTCGCCCAGGCCCTGGTGTTTTGTGGAAGAGCCACATTCAAGGGGCCAAAGAACCCCATGTGGCTCAAGAGCTACAGTTTGCTGATCACAGTCCTAGGAAACCCTAAGCAAGATGGTGAACCTAAGACTCAGTTTCCTCAGCTGGAAACTGGAATAATAATAGCATTCACTTCATAAGCTTATTGTGCGGATTAAATGAGTTGATGAAAGCACCTATGTAGCATATAGTAAGCTTGCACTATTCATAATTAATATCACAAGATATGACCATTAAAATATGTCAGAGACTTTATGTATAAAACTGGATCCTTTTTTTCTTGCCCACCCCATATGCATCACCTCTGATTTGCTATCTGTGAATTCTAAGGCAGATTTCTAGCCCTTGAGTGAGTGAATACAAGACACCACACTTGTTATAAAGGAACTTTGTATATGTAATTAAACATAGTTAAGGTCCCAAATCAGTTGACAATTATGAGAAAGATTATCCAGGCTGACCTGACCTAATCACATAAGGCCTAAAGGTTAGAGAGGGGATCTAGAAGTCAGAGAGTCAAAGCATGGAAAGGATTTCACACACATTTGCTGGCCAAACATCAAGGAGCCAAATGAGAAGAAATGCAGATGGTCTCTAGAACCCTCACTGACAACCAGCAAGAAAACGGGGACCTCCGGCTGATGCCTACAGGAACCAAAATGTGCCAACTGCAAGACTGATGACGTAAACACAGGTTTAGA